>JAOEHY010028432.1:10891-54400 GCA_025447955.1 Psilopsiagon aurifrons
GGGGTCAGATGATTGGCTGAGAGAGTGGGAGGGGGTGCGGCGGTTGCGGGCTCAGATGTGAGGGAGTGCGCGCGCCTTTGCGGAGGCGCGCCCGGATTGGCTGGGCGCCGCGAGGCGGCCGGGGACCGTTGGAGCGGGGAGGCTGAGGCGGTTGTCCGCCCGTGCCCGCAGAGCCGGCGGTGTGGCGGCGAGTGGCGGACCGAGATCGGGTGGTCCAGGGGCTCCCCCAAACCTGACCGCCGCCCCCACGAGAGGTGCGTGCTCGGCGGGACGCAGGCAGGCGCCGGCGGGGCCAGGCCGGCCCGCTGCGAGCACCGCTACCGCCCGCGGGGTGGGAGGGTGCGGGGCCTTGCAGGGCGGAGGGTGCCGTGTTCCACCGCTAACCGGGCAGGTTGCGGGGACCGGCTGGCGGGCAGGACCGGAGCGCGCCCCTCCTGCCTGCAAGGTCCTGGCCGTACCGCAAGCTGGAGCCCCTCGCGTCAGCCCCAGGAGCTGCGGGTGCGGTAGCGGGGCTTGCAGAGCTCCGGGCCTGGCGCGGAGGAACTGCCAAGCGAGCTCCCTGCGGGAGGCTTGGGACGGAGGAGAGCTGGCACTCCTAAGAGGGCCCCGGATACCTTGGAGAGAGCCCCGCGGGTTTACCTGCCCCTCGCTCCGCGCTGCAGCGCCCCATGGGGAGGCTGCTGGCTGGTAGCGGGAGCGTCCTGGCGCCCTAGCGGTGTTGCCTACGCCTCTCGGCTCGTCTTGGAGCAGGCAGATGCTCGCGTAGACGCAGAATCTGCGGGCTTCGTTTCTGTGTAATTAACTGGATACGCAATCAGGGCAAATGTAGCATAATCATAGCTGTAATGGCAAAATGGCAAGGGGGGATGTCATTTTCCTGTGTAAAGCCACGGCTTACTCAATGAAAACCCCTCAACCCAGCTTGGTTTTTATCTCTCTCCCCTCCCCATCTTTTTAGGTTGTCTTTAAATGTTTGAAGAAGGAACTGAGCCCAGGAAAGTGGAAGTTGCCCTGCGAGACTTATCACTGTAATCCAGGTAATGTGATCTGTTGTGACTGCCTTGGGTATTGAGCTTAAAAACTTACTTTATCTAACTGATTTCAGATGCCTGTTTCTCATACTTGCATAACTGATACTGAAACTCTTTCATTTATGACAAACTTCTGGTATGAAGTGGTGATTTCTGCAGTTGTGTGACGTATTGCACATGTAAAAATCTTCCCATGTGAGGTGCAATCTTGTCTTTAAAAAACCCCACACAATGACATTCTTGTGCAACAGATCCCTCAGCTGGGGATGGTGAAGCTGGTGGATATTCTTTTGAAGACTTGGGGGAATCTCACTGGTGGTAGCTCATCAGCAAAGTACTTTCTTCTTTTGGAGGGCTTGGTGAGCCACTGAGAATGGGCTGGATAGGAGAAGGATACTTTGAAAGTTGTTTCTGTGCTGCTTGGTATAATGTGTCTAATAGATTTGATTTGTGAAAGTTGGAATACCATAGAATAGTTCAGGTTGGAAAGGACCTTTAGATCATCTAGTTCCAACCCCCCTGCCATGGGCAGGGACACCTCACACTAAACCATGCTACCCAAGGCTCTGTCTATAGTTGTGCATTACTGCCCTTTAAAAATGCTTTGTACTGTTGGTTTTCTTACTCTGGTTCCTAAAGCTGACTATATTGCCTGAAGGCCACAAAGATGCTCTGGGGCCTGGAGCACCTCTCCTATGGAGACAGGCTGACAGAGCTGGCCTTGTTCAGCCTGGAGAATAGAAGGCTCCAGGGAGACCTTAGAATAGTTTCCAGTGCTTTAAGGGGCTGACAAGAAATTGGAGAGCTGCTTTTGACAAGGACCTGTAGGGACAGGACAAGTGGGAATGGCTTTAAAGTGACAGAGGGGAGATTTAGATTAGATAATAGTAATAAGGTGAGGCACTGGCCCAGGTTGCCCTGAGAAGCTGTGTCTGTCCCATCCCTGGCAGTTTTCAAGGCCAGGTTGGATGGGGCTTCGAGCAACCTGGTCTAGTAGAAGGTGTCCCTTCCTGTGAGGGGTTTGGAACTAGATGAGCTTTAATGTCCCTTCCAACCCAAACCATTCTGTGATTCTATGATGCTCTGTTTGGTGCAGCTGCCCAGTGACAAAACATTCCATATGCCTGACCCAGTTGTTCAAAAAGTCAGAAGTCTCAGGTTTTAAAAGTTGGCAGATGCTGGTTTGAAGAATTGGGTTTTTTTGATTCCCACTTTCTTTTCCTTGGTAAGTATATATCCAGAGGCTCCTGGATAGTATCGTAAGTAAAGTACACCTGAAGGAAAGGTGGTAACCCAAAAGCATTGCTTTAAGACTCTTGTTTCTTGTGTTTCCTCTTCTCCAAAGAATATTTTGTATTCATGGGGAACTTAGATAAAAGAGCAGACCACCTACTGATCTGAAGACTTCCTTTCTGGGGAAGAGGGAAGAATAGAATTAATTACTAGCAGTATAGGGGAGAGTTAACGGTAATTTCTCTCCCCAGAACATGGACACTTTGTGAAGGCTCTCCATAGAGAGTGATACAAGCTTTTCTGAAGTTCTTTTCCAGATTAGTCAATTCATGTCATGTTTCCAGCAACATCATTCCCTTGATCCTTAAATTCTTGCATGCTTTTGTCTGCCCAGGATTCTACTCCAGAGTTAGCTTGCTTAGGTCACTGCATTCAGCATATTGTCCTGCTTGAACCCTGTGGGTTTCCGCTTTGTGTCATTATCATACATGAGATTCTTGTCTTTGTTTTGAGGCTGTTTGATGATATATTCCCAGTCTACTACTGAGCTCAGCACTAAGAAGGGTGCTCCCTGCTCTGGCATTTGGGATGCCAGTTTGACTACTTGTTACATGAGCTTGCATTTTTGAGGGCACATCCAGCAGACCTCTGTGTAAGCACCTTGTGACACACCTCTCATTGTTCATTAAAGTTCTTGTGATGAGTTATCTCAAAGTTGCTGTTTTTTTGCAGCAGACTGCTTCTTGCCTTAGGCTGTGGGTTATTTTAGAATGATAAATTCCTTTATACACTGTGTTGCAGCAAATACGTTCAGGTATCTGTTTTTTCACAGAACTAGATGTTTAAATATTAGTATGAATTTTAAGAAGTGATGAATGGTGTAGAAAACTTTGGAAGAAGCTGTAATGCAAAGAGCAAGAGCTTTTGCAATATCATAAAGGCATATTTTTTCCATCAGTTTAATTATATTATGTACCACCGCAGGGTGGCATTAGGAGTGATAACTACAGTTCTGTGTAGCCATGGCTGTGTGTCACCTATTGTAGGTTGTGACAGCTGGCTGGTTTGGAAGAGGGAGAAAGTGAAGTCTTGAGGTTTAAACGAAGGACTTTGGGATTAGTTGGTTCATTAGCCAGCACGTACTTTGGCTGCGTGCTTTGGAGAGCCTGACGTCATCTGCCTGATCTGTTACTGGCTTCCACAGAACCCGGCTGATGTATTCAGATATGGCACTTTTTGCAGATAATTCCCTAGAACTCCTTTTGAAAGGAAAGGTAAATAGTTCTCTTAGCTCAGACATGGTTGTGTGTAGACACTGCCCTGTAGTTACAGCATGCATCACCTGGGAGTCACAAAGACAGTTCCCCAGCAGGTGTTAAAGGCTGGCTTTCAGCATTCCACACACAGCACAGCTTCATTCTGTGACCATTATCTATATGCTGGTTTTTTTTACTGGTTTCAGGGTTAGGTTATCTGCTGATAAGGGTTTGAATTCACAATGTTTGTATTAAGTTAATATTTATTTTTTTTTCTTTTCCCCTCTTGACTACCAGGGAGAAGAAATTGTGATTGTTGTGTATGTTTGGTTCAGTGTTTAAACAGGTTTCTACTGGTAAACTGTCGCTAAACTTAAATGGTTTCATGGGCCTTTTCCATTCCTGTGGCTTTCAAAGGCTACTGGAAAGAATGAAAGCATTTTAACTACTTAGCTGTGCTAAAGTAATACACATTTATAGAAATATTTGCACCAGTAGAGGTGAATTTTAGAACAGGTGGATATGTAAAGTGTGTACTCTAGTTACAAACCACTTAAAATCTCAGTAATTCTACTGTAAATAGTTACCATCTGCCTGCAAGTGTGAGTTGTGTTTTAGTCTTTGAGTCTTGCTGCTTTCAAGTGCAGGTTTTACTTCATTTAAGAAATGAAAGAGTGAAGAGAGTGTTCTGTTGTAACACAAATGGTGAGGGAGCCTAGTCCCTAAACACAGGGAAAGTGACAAAGCTAAGGGAGAAAAACTCTTAATTTTACAGAAGACAATGCTAAGAATGTCTTACCATTTGATTAATTTGATGAATTAAGATTTTACACTTGGCTTATTTTGCTCTTCCTTTCTTAAAGAAAACATTACATTTGTGTCCACAGTTGGTCAGAGATTTAGGATGTTGAATTATAGTTAAGCAGAAAAGTAGCTGTCAGAGTTATGCATGTGTTACAGATGGCAACAGCAATAGAAGACCATGTAGAGCTGAACATTCAGGACTGAATATTCTAGAAGGGATTTTATGGAATATAGTCTGCAAAGAGCAGTTAAATGGGAGGCAGGAAAGGGGTGAAGTTTCCAGTTCTACTGTAATGTGTTCTGTTACTGCTTGTAAGTCAGGTTTTTATAACAGGAAAACAGACTTTGTGAAGAAGCTTATGGCAACAGTAAACAATAAGAAAAATTTACTGGGTAGTAAATTGCTGTGTGATTGTGATCCTACAGGTTGTGTAGCAGAGCAGACAGAAAATTAGTTGGAAGTAGGTGTGCTATAAAGTACATCAAATGTTTCTTTCCCTGGTTGCCTATGGATGCGACCACAGTATAGTTTGGGTTTGGTTTTTGTAATACCTTTCCAGACGACAAGCCTGCAAGTCTTGGGAAGCTTAACAGTTGAACAGCCTGGCTGTGCAGGCGTGGAAGTATTATCTCCAGGGAGAGAGGTGCTTTGGGGACAGGCAGAATCCAGGTGAAAAGCACAACAGTATTCTTTGAGGTTGTTTATATTATTTTTTGCAGTGCTTATGGAATCTTATCTTTTAATTACTGTTGCTCTTTTATTTATGTTTCATAGAATGAGCACATCAAAGGAAATACTGGGGCAGTAGGGAGGCACCAGTGGTTTTGACAACTATTTTGGGTATAGCTAAATTTGTGAAGAAAGTATTTGTTTCTGGCAGCTCAGACAAAGTTAAGGCTGCCTGGGACTATATATGTGTTCACTTTCCCATTGACTGCAGCAAATGGCAGCTATACTGTTAAACTTAGATTAATATGAAGTCCTTATTCTGTACTCTCACACCCTTTTAAAAATGTCCAACTTAAAAAAATAGACTGTGAAGTTTACATTTTAAGTTAATATAGGCAATAAAATCATCATTATGTAAAGAATTACAATTGGGTATGCTTCCCTCCCCCAATTCAGTTGTGATTGTGAAAGCAGCTCATGTTTCCAAGTGTTTGTCATGATCCCTTTGACTGGAATTTACCATTTCTGCAGGTGTGCCAAAGGAGCAGCCCGAACTTTTTCTGATGTGCTGAAACTTTTCATTTAGTGTGATGATGTCTGAAGCAAGGCAGGAAGGGAAGGTCTTGTGTGGATTACTATTGCTTGGTGAAGATGGTAGCGAGTGATAGGGATCTAGAGGGATGAAAGATACTGAAAATGGTATTATCTTCTTCTGATGTGGCTAATTTGGGGGAAAGCAGTGTTTATGCTCTGTACTGTTGTCTGCCAGCTTGAGATCTGCATTAGTTTGCATTCTGTCAGTGTTCATGTATGTGTGTTACCCTGATGGTGGTTCAGTCCTTGTACTGTTCACGCTCCATCTGTTAGTCTAGGTTAATGGAGAAAAGGGCAAAAATGTAACTCAAAACACTTCCTAGTAAGTATTCCATTTTGATGAAGAGGCAGTTTTAGAAATCTCTTTTGTGTGCTAGTAAGCAGTTCTGGGAACTTGCAGATTAAAATTGCTAAAAAGGGAATTGTAAGATTCACACTGGAAAAGCTGGGAAGCACAGATTGCACAGAAACCCCCTCCAGTGTTATTAAGAAGATGAGTCTTCCGTTCCTGAGAGGGAGAGGTAAGCTGCTAATTAGTGTATTTACAGCTTCTTATTTCTTGAAAATCCTGGTGTAATATTTCATTTATCTAATATTAACTTTGCATTATTTAAGGAAAACAGTTTTAATTACTAAATTTGCTCTTGTTTGCAGGCTTGTGGTAGATCTTATGTATAGACATTACTCTTAACTTCAGCCTCAAAGTCAACAGTGCAGGTTGTAAAAACCTGTTTCTGTTCCTCAGGCTTTTGGTCAGTAAAGGAAAATAAGAGTTTGTGATGACTCTCCAGTTATTCAAGAAAAGTGTTTTTGTGTTTTAGGTACTTCTTACCTTGACTTCAGTGCATACTCTCTTTAGTTTGCTGAAAAACAGATCTGATGATGCAGTATGTGTTTAAACACACAACATTGTCCCTAATAGCTTGCAAGGTGTTTCACTTTTCATTCTTAACAGTTTCCTGTTTACTAAAAATGGATATGTATTGCTATGCACCTAAAAGAATACCTTGTAGTATTCTTTTAAAGCTCTCTTTAGTTCTGTGATTTAAACTTCACAAGGAGTAGGCTGCTGGCATGCAGTGCCTGCTGTTGGTCTCGCCAGACCCTCTGTAGTGTCGCACCTGAGCCATAAATTCTTTAGGTCAGGGATTTCCTTCTCATCTGGGCATTGAACAGTTGCATACATGAAGTGAAATCCTGTGGGGTTACAGTAACTTGGGTGCTTCTGGAGCTCTACTTGGGTTTGAATTTTTTCTGTTTTGTCTTGAGGTACTTTGGAGCTTCTTCATAAAATAATGTTAAAAGCTCTTGAAAGTTTTGACAGAAGACCATGGTTAAATATTGTTACTTGTGCCATCTTTGTTTAACTTGTATCTAGTAAATTCTTTATTGGTTTCTTACTAGCTGGGAAGATAAGATTGCTGGTCTTGCACTGGGTCTTAGACAAGTGCCAAGATTGTTTTCTGTATCAGGAAATTAAAGCAATAAGGACTGGCTGAGAATATGTGGCTGTGTGTAGTGTCCTGTACAAACTGAATGGCATTTTATGCATTGGAAAGAATCTTACAGTTTAAGGAGAAGTGACAAGGTGTGCAGTAGGGAAATGTTCAGTTGTTAGTACCATTTTTTTTTTTCTAAGCTTCTTGATTGCCATTCATTTTCAAGATAGTTTATAATATCTGCATATTTTTGCAGAATCTTCTCTAAGAGTATAATGAGTATAATAGTCCACTGTGTTTATTACAAAAAAAAAAAAAAAAAAGGAACCATTGATTTGCATAGAATTTCCCTGGAAAGTTATAATCCATTCTCTTGGTCTTAGTCTAGTGGGGTTGTTTTTTCCCTTATGCTCTTCTCCTAGACTGGAGTCAGTTTTGAATGCTTCCATAAGATCTTTACAAGTCAAGTCCAATACTTGTAAGAAAGCTTTCTCTTAAAAATCTGTAAGAGACCTGGAAGTTTTTGGGAAACCATGCCACTAGGAAATGCATTTTCTTTCTCAAAGATGCTCTGTTACTCCTGTTGCTGTAGATGCAGAAGTAACAACTGTACACAAAAGTAGTAACAATATTTTATTTACGCTTCAATTTTTGACTCCATACAGTGGTGCGAGCAGTTTGAAATGTTAAGTTAAACTAGGAGAATTATCTGAAATGGTTAGAATATCCATTAAAAGAAGATGTTGCCAGTCTACTTGTGTAAGTATAAGAGGCTTGTCTTTTTGTCCTCCTGGGTGTTGGTCAAAGTGTGTTAGATGTGTCCCCCAAAATAACTTCTAGATTGCTTTCTTTTTCCTAGTAAGAGGCATAGGGGAATGCAGGAATACTTTTAATCAGTTACATATATTTGTGTTTGACTGCTGATGAGAGATCGGAATGTGAATCCAGAAAGGATGAAGAACAAAGGAATGAGTAAGACAGCATCAGATATTTTGAATAGAGAGGGAGATTAGGGGATGAAATCAATCTTTGTGGGTTTTTTGTTCAAGTTCTTAAGAAAAAGTATAAATGCATCAGCATCTTTTCACTGAAATCTGTCTACGATTATTATTGTTATACTTCATCAAAGCTTTTATGACATTTTAGAAATTGCTTAAAATTATTTAAGTCAAATA
Organism: Psilopsiagon aurifrons; assembly: GCA_025447955.1. Lineage (NCBI taxonomy): Eukaryota > Metazoa > Chordata > Aves > Psittaciformes > Psittacidae > Psilopsiagon > Psilopsiagon aurifrons. The sequence continues at coordinate 19,094 of JAOEHY010028432.1, forward strand.
ACAGCTGAAGGCATGTAAGTTTAGAAGTCCAAAAGAAATGCCTGAAGTACTGAAACAGATGTGACGGTAATAATGATTTCTGCACGTACAAATGTGCCATGAAGTTTTATTCAGTATCTTCATTCCAATAACAGATTCATTCAAATATTTTAAGAGTGAATGAACTGACAAGGAGTGAAAGGTTTTCTCTAAACCACCCATGAAGATGTGTTCCTTCTCATTGGAAAATCAGCAGAAAGTGACAAAACTTCCTTCACTGGGTATCGAGTACAGTTAAGATCAGTATATTCCCCAAACTGATATTTTGTTAATCTGATTATTTTATTTTTAATTACAAGTTATTTCTGAACATAAACAGATATAAGTACAATTTTACCCTCACATCAACTGCATTATCGATGATAAGGATCAAAAATATTATTTCTGCTAGTGAAGTGCAACATCAAGAATCTGAGCAAACTCAAAATTTCATAATTCATAAATTACCTTGTATTTCTGTGGCCTTCTGTTTGGCTGATGAGGCAGCATTTCAGTGGTTTTCTGGAAATGGTTATCAAATCATAAAGATCCAAATCTCCTTTGGAGTATATATTAAAAGTGAAAATACAAAATAAACCAAAATTGAATTTAAAGCAAAAAAAAAAAAAAAAACAAAAAACAAAAAAAACCCCAAACAGCTCCCTAGTTAATTAACCTATTTAGTGACTGAATTAGAGTAATAAAAAAGCAGTGAGGAAGCACCTGAAATTGCAGAGATGGAACCCAAACAATGAAATTTCAGTTTATAGTCTCTAAGGGAGTATGAAGTCAATACAATAGCAGTAGGGAAGACCAGATGTGTGACTCCTTAAATGGTGGCTGTAGTTAGGGCAAGATCATAAGGCCTGCTCTGTTAGCTAAAATTAATTACACAGTCTGTGTCCCTCCCTTAGATTTGAAGAGGAGAACCTGCTTCTTTAGGCCGTTACCTACAGCTGATGAGCTCCAAGAAGAGCGAAACCTTTTAAGATAGGTCCTGTAGTATTGGCCTGACAACCATCAGCAGGGTTTGTTCACATTCCCATTTGTGCATAAGCTACCAGTGCAATCAGAAACCACAGAAACAGGTGGTCCAGAGATATCCTGGCTGAGCCCATTACAGCAAGTCTAAGGGAAAACAGATGTCAGGTTCTACTTCTTATTTATACGTCAGTTTTTGTACAGCCAGGAGTACATGTATAATGCATGCGTGTGGTGTGGGAGGGAGCTTTTAAAGGTAAGGAAGAGGGAGAACTGTGAAAAAGAAGAATGGAATATAAACAGGAAAAGAAAAAGACTTCAGAAAACTAAGAAAAATGGCTGTGTTTTTGGTGCTATTGGAGATATTTTGGATGGTGACTTACCTTAGAATTCTCTATGTTTATTGGTAAGGAATTTATAAATTGACTGTCAGGTTAACAGTCACAGAGGTTGCCCACAGGCAACAGAACAGGGTTAGTGGACCTACTGAAAGAAAAAGGTGACTGGATGAAGGGAAATGTCAAACTTTCTGAAGGTTTGCATCAGACACACTGAGCTGTAGCTTTAAGGTACTAACTTGCCACAGTTTTTGCACTTTAAGGTGAACTGTTAGCATTTAATGATTTTTTTCTAATTATTTAATAACAATGTAACTGTGTTTCTCTAATATTTTACTGCAGTGCAGATAATTCCCTGCTGATTCTCAATATTATGAATTTAAATATATTTAAATAATAGCCATCTTGAGCTAGAATCTCCCATGGGATTTGAGACCAATCTTCTCATTACAGTAAGAAAACCCAATCCCTCTTTATATATGAATGTAGACATACAGATACATAGTTATGTATGAGTAAATCATCATTATAATGCTACCACGTCTCAATAACTTCCAACATCCTCAGCCTCTGACTGGCTGAAATCAGAGCAGTTTGTGGCTTACTTGGAGTATCTAAAGTTTAAGAAGCAGTGTCAGGTACTGGTTGCAGAAGTTGCTTCAACTCTTACGCTTCAGTTTCTGATTTCAGCTTGAGCATACTTGACTTCAGACCCAAGGGCTGCAGTTGGTGTTAGTACCTATACCCACTTCCCTGGCATGTAGAAGCTAAACTCTTTGCCAATACTGAGCACATCTCACTGATTTCAGATTTTTTTTCTTAAAGTTGCTGCCTCTTAAAGCAGACCATATTCTGCGGAATATGCAGTACCATCCTTACTATAAATTCAAGCACTGTTCTGTTGCTGCAGGGAGGAAATTCTGTATTTCACCACATCACTCAAGCAGAGCACTTGAGCACCCTGTTGCAAGTTTTCTGTACTTTTGCCTTAGGTGGTGAGTGTAAATTTAGCCCCTGTGGTCAGAGCAAGAACTGATGTGAAAACCAAAACGTGGAACTTTTACTTCCAGTTCTCCATACTTACAAGAATCGTTGGAACTTTGGGAGACATCCAGCCAGAAGATACTGGTTCTGGCATGAAAATTCTACTGCATTTGGTTTTAACAGCCTTTAAGAAAAAAACACAGTGGGTTGAACCTACTGCCAGTCCTATCCTTAAGTGAACCAAGAGCTGTCAGAGTGCAAGTCTCCTCTCCAGATTGCCAAAGGTTACAAAAAGCTTTCTGAGGAACAGATACCCACGGAAATCACCCAGAACTGACCATGTAGCTTCACTGTCGCATCAGCATGAGTGGAAGCGGAGTAAGTTATTTGATGATACTGCTTTTGTGAAGCTAGCAAAACAGGATGTTCATCATGAAACACCTCTGTATGTGCAGCTCACACCTTTATCAGATTGTAGGTTTTCCCCTCTAAAGGGGATGGTGACAATACAGATCATTTGTGTTTAGGCATATTTCTCTAAGCATTGGGAGTTTCAGCCTTTGGTTGAATTTGGTGTTATTTAAGCCAAAGAATTAAATTCAGAGAACTGTAGAATCACAGAATTTTGTTTGTTGGAAGGGACCTTAAAGCTCATCCAGTTCCAACCTCCCTGTCACAGGCAGGACCATCTTCCTCTGGACCACGTTGCTCCGAGCCCTGTCCAGCCTGGCCTTGAACACTGCCAGGGATGGGGCGGCCGCAGCTTCTCTGGGCAACCTGTGCCAGGGTCTTACTGCTCTCATAGTGAAGATTTTTTTCCTGTGTCTAATTCTAGTGTTGTTAATCCATTATTTATATGTGCACCAATTCTGTATGTTTTGAAAATCTCCTGATCTCACTCAGCACGTAAGCAATCAGTAGACCTCTGATTTTTTTCTTGTGATTCAGTTGTACCGTATTTATTTTGCCCATGATTTCTGTTTCTTTTTAGCAGTCAGAGAGAAAGTAGATTTGGTTTATACCACGCAATAGAGATTTCTAAATTGGAGTGAGGAAAGGGGAAGCTAAACAAAACCTGACTAGCACATTATCTGATTGCTAAGAATGCCTCAATGTAGGGTAGGGGTAAGAAAAATGCAACTTTCTACTCTAAGAGTAATGTTACATTTTGGGGCGGAAGACAAATGCAGCTGAAGAGTCAGAGATCAATACAATGTGACCTTGTAGTCATATGATGCCCAGGTTAACTCTGTTGCTATCACAAACTGCAGGGTACAATCACACATGGTAATGGAGGTGAACAGTAAGGTGTCTGCTGAAGTAAATCATGTTAAAAATGCAGGCCAGTTATTAAGTTTAGAAGGATTCTGTTAGTAGTTGAATTTCATCTCCTCTTTTACTGGCCAAAGTAAAGAAACAGTCCTAGGGTTTATACATCCGCTCCTGACTGTCTCTTAGGAATAGTGTCCCTCTGCTTAGTATAGTTCTGTGCAAGCTCCAGACCAGTGCTCAGTTATGTCACCCCCCCCCCAACTTAATATTCTTTAGAAAATATTAAAATATATGATACATAAAATAATAAAGATAATTTATTGAATTAATATTAATTTAAAATATTATTTATATTCTTTATGTTCTGTTAAGACTGTAAAGCATCTCTTAGAAAAGAAGACAAAAATCTTATTATTGCTGCTGTCTAAAGCAGTGGTGTGCCTACATATTGAATGCTCTGTCCTGTGTCTCCTTTCTGTTTCTGACAACAGATGATGAAGTAGCAAAAGGATAGTAGAAGGTGATAAGGACCTGACATGAGCAACCTCTGTGCAAGCTACAGTTTGCCTCCAGATTCTTCTACCTAGGAAGGGGATGGTATCTGAAGATTGTTCATGTCTCACCCAATGCAGAAATAGGTGTGGAGGCAGGAGAAAGTGTGACATGGAGCTAACCAGTTACGAGTCTAAAAGCAGCAGAAAGATGATGAGGAACCCCATTCTGGTCTGACACAGTATGACTATTCTTCCATTTTTGTTTAAAATAACCAATACCCACACCTGTATACGTTTCTAAGAGTGCAGAATGGATTGTTACAGGTTTCTTGATCCTACACAAGAACTATAGAAAAGATGACAGTGCTACAGTTTTAACCCTGACCTTTAAAGCAGAATCCGGCCTTTTCAGAATAATTGAAGTATGACAACTCTGAACATAGTTAAAAATGATCTTAGAGTTTTTTGTACTATTCAAAGGTGTTTGATTTCTAGCTTTATACAAATAGCAGGAAATATTATCTGGATCTCTAAGTACTTGGCTTTCAAGAAACTGAACTATCTCTGCTGGTGAGTGAGACTTCTTTTGCTGCAACGACTGTCAAGGAATCTCACTTGGCTGTGTAGTTTTTCTGAGGTTCAGTAGCAATTTAGAGTGAGGGAAGGAAGAGAGCAGATTCTTTAATTAAACACTACTAATCCCAAGCTGTGATATCTTAATGTGTAGGCTCTTTTGATAAACTTTACCCTTTAGGCACTTAGAGGATAGAAGGCAGGAAGTGTAAGGGAAAAAATGAGAAATCATTAGGCCTAGTCTGTAGGAAATAATTGTATTGTCTAACGTTGGAAAGCCTCAGACTCGATGGAGGTTGAGCATGTTGTACTATGGCCAAACCACAGAAGGCTGCCTGGTATCTTTGGTATTTGTATGTGCAGTTTAATACTGTGCTGAAAGAAACAGTGAGGTTGGGGTTTTAACATTTCCGTTTCAGTCTTGGCCATTCCTCTTCAAATACATCCACTGAGATACAGTGCTACCTGTTGTTTTCATAAAAGTCTAATTAATGCTTAGGGTAGTTTTATAGTAAAACTCCCTTTTAATTTCATCTTTTGAACCTGTATTGATTCTTGCGTGGGCTCTTCATCTGCAAGTCCTAATGTTTGTTGGTATTTGCACCTTCAGACGACGTGTAGCTACGTGTTCCGAAAGGCACAGGGAAATGAAATGCATTTTATTACTGTGTTCATGGGTAGAGGAAAATTTCAATTCAAAGTTACTTTATTTTTGAAAGACTGTTTTTTTTCCTGCTTTCTGCAGCACTTTAGGTCCCTGCTTCTCATTTCTCAGTTCGCCCAAGTCAAATCCTGTGTGTCCAGCGCTGCTGCTTGTGGCCCTCCAGTCATTCCTGTGCACCGCTGCCATCCGCTGTTGATCTTTACATGTCACCTCCTGATCACTCTTGTGGCTTTCTGAATGAAGAAGGCTTTTCCTACTTATATGCACATTAATTGCTCTAGTCACCCCCTTTCATTTGACCTTCCCTTGGCTGCTCAGTTTTCTTGATATGCCTGTGTTGATTTGGGCTCACAGGAGCACAGGGAGTGTTCAGTACAAGGCATGATAACATAAGTTAAGATCTCTCAGTGTGGAAGACAAGCAGCTAGGGAGGAGGTAGGTTGGAGATCTATAAAGTCATGAATGTCATGGAGAGGGTGGATTGTGATTGATTGTTCTGTACCTCTTGATAGACGACGAACAGTGAGGTTTGTGGATCTGGTAAGAGGACGGAGGCGACTTGTTGAGCTGTGGGGTTTACACATGGAAATTCTTGTTGGAGGGTGTTGTGAATGTCAGAAGTTTATAGGCAGTAAAGGGACAAACACAGTCTTGTGGGAGAAAAAGCTGATTATGATTAATAAACACAGAGAATCACTTTGGCTCAGGATGTCTTGGCACAGCAAACTTCAGGAGCTTGAAAGGAAGTCTTTAGGTGGTTTTTCTGTATGTTTTCCACATCCTTTTGTATTCTTCCCTGTGCACCTGCTTTGGGTTCCTTTTGGAGGCATGATACTGCCTTGGCAAACTGGATTGGGCCCAGCAGTGTGCTGTTATTCTCTTAGTGGAACATAGCAATAAAATAATTCAGGCTTTTAAGCATGACCAAGCATGCTGCTTCTGAATCCTTCTTTAGCATTTTATCTGAATTCTTCTTATAACTCAAGTCCAACAAAATTGATCTGGATTCCTGTTAGAGAAATCTTCAGGTCCAAAGTTGCTGTTTTGATGGGGTTTTGATGTAGAAGTACTTTCTTCTGTTGCAGTGTAAATTACAACATTGTAGATGCATGTTGCTGCTGTCCTTTTTGTAGCAATATAGTGCATGGTTACTGTAGACACGGGCTTGGGGCTTCTTCAGCATTGCCTGATTGTATGGCATATGCTGTATAGTTAGCACATACTAAAGTGGTAGCATACGCTAAAGACAGAGCAGAAATGCAGCACTGTTCTCCCAGACAGGTGTTGGTCCATGCTTACTCCTTATCCCAGGGATTGCTGATCTGTCAGAGTTTGAGGAATGATGAAGTAGATACCAGGTGTTCAGAAGCAGCTCATCACAAAATGTGAAGGGTCAAATGGAATGGAACAATGTGTTTGAACATGTTGTGTGATACAGAGAATCCCCAGTGCATTCATGTTGTCCTTTGTTGCTACCTAAATATATTTGAGTGGTTTTTCTCCACACATCCATTTTAAGGTGAGTGTCCATCTTGAGAACTTTTGACTGCCTTGTCTTTTCAATCCATGCATATTTCTTGGCACTTTGCTCATGCATTATGCTACAAATGTTAAAAAAACACTAACAAAACAACAAACAACAATTCACAACCAGCAAAAAAAAAAACTCCCAGCAAAAAAATCCCCACCAAAACCCCAAACCAAACACTCCCACCCCCTTCAAGCTAACAAAACCAATCAAACCAAAACCCAGTACAGAACAAACTGCAGTTTACGTTTCCTGCTTTCTGATGTGAACTGCAATTTCCATCCTTAGCATAATTGTAGTTATTCTTATTTAAGGTCATTCCTGATTTGAACTTAAGATAGATTTGAAATGCAAAGGTGAATATAGACTTTACATCTTTCTTCTTCCTAGCTTCATCAGTAAAGGGACCCTTCTGTGTCTGATTGTTCAGGCTTTAATATTGGGACTGTGAATTATTCCAATAGATCTTATGTGGCTAACATAATTTCTACAACTTTTCCAAATGCCTGCCACCTTGTCTCTTCTCTCTCCACTCAGACTCTTTGTCTTTAGAATGTGTAACTGTGGCCCAGAAAGATCATTTCCTACGTGTTTGCCCCTTTTCAGGTAATAGCTGGAATCAGCAGTGAGAGCTTGGAAATCTACATAGTGGTTTTGATTTCTGTTTTTTTTTATGAGCAGCTACCTTCCTATTGAGCTGTTCACCTAATGAAAATTTCCAGTCTTTTGCTCCTCTCAGGAAAGGCAGAAGACTTGGGGGAGGTCCTGATGCAACATTCCTTAAGACATGATTCTCCTGAGACCATGCCTGAAAAATCTGTACAATTCCTCAGCTATGGGTCAGTCAGGCTGTGTCTGTGTTGTTGATGTGTCCCTGCAGCACTTCATAATCATGGAAAGACCAGTTTGAGCTCATGTCAAGGATGTTGCTGAACAGATAATTCACCCATTTGCTTTGCAGAGAGCATGAAGGGTATTGCTAGCTACTAAAAAATTTTTGAAGTATATGTCTTGGTCAGTCTAACTTACTTAGCTGTGAATTATGTATGATAGTGTTCTGTAGCTGCAGTCCGTGCAGCTTGAATGACCTCTAAAAAACACTCTCCTGACACTTGCAAGACATAAAGTGTCTGTAGGGGAAGAGATTGATGTCATGGTAATATCATGACTTTAAATGTATGTTACCAGACATCAATGCAGCCCTTAATGTACTGTATTATATGTATAATAAAATATACCTACTGCTTCATTGCTGTAGGTATGGTATATATATGTAGGCATATATACATACCCTGCTTCACTGCTGCCTTCAGGCCTTTCCTTAGTCCCATCTGTGCTACTTGCCCACCTTCTTGAATGGTGGTGGGGAACGGGAGCATTGGACATTGTGCTACCAACAAGCAAGAAAAAACATATCGCGTCTTTGTGCCTCCTGTGAAGGCACAGTAGGTGGCTGCTCTTGCGGGTTTGGCTGGACTCCATGGCCTTTGGAAGGTAATTGCTAAAAGAAATGATGGTTATGGTGTCTCTAGTATCACTCTGTTTTGCTGTTCTGGTGTGAGGCAGGTTCCCCAGCTGTTGGACATCACAAGGACTGGTTCCAGCTTTGCAGAGAGATGAGACTGGTTTGGAAGCAGAGGGTTAGGCAGGTGGGATGTGGGACGCATGCACCCAAAGCCAAGGACAAGAAGATCTAGTAGTACTGGTGGTTTTTGGGTTTTGGGGTTTTTTTTTTTTGGTGCTGCAGAAGATTCAAGTGCCATTGTCCCTTATGTCTTGATAAAATAGACTCTACTAAAGACAACTTAAAAGCTCAGATAACTAATCTACCCCTTGGAATCCATCTTGTGAAATTTGAGGGTGCTAGCACTTGAAATAATGCTTGTACATTATCTGGCATCCTTCAAGGTGACACAGGCATGTCTTATGTGATGAGGAAACAAAGAGAACAGTAGTTCCAGAAACTCTTTGGCTTGGGCCAGTGTATGAGGATAACTGGAACTTGTGAGAGAGCAGCATGAATCACACAGGCAATTTCCCCATGCCCAGCTCCTTGAACACCTGCTGCAGTTTGCAGTGAAGTACAGCTCGAGATAATGCATTGTGAAGAGCCTTGGTTGAGAAGATAAGACACTCTATTTGCCTGTATTTATTTAATTTTAAATGAATTTCTGGAAGCTGGAAAAAAACATCCAGCTTTTCCATATCTGCAAAATTGCCATTGAGGTTTATCCATGTTAAAACAAATATAAAATGCAGAAGCATATTCGTTCAGAGTCTATGGCTTTCTAACATAGGAAAAGGTAAGGACATAAAATACATTTGCAGATTACTTTATGCCACCGTACCCTTATTTTCCTTTTATGAACAGTTAAGGAATAAAGCTTTTGGTAGCTTTGAGATGAATGTGTTGAGAGATCTTCACAAGGGAATAATTAGCAGGCAATGGACAACTGCTGATAGAAACTGTTAATCACAGAGTGTATATTAAGTGCCAAGACATGACTTTCTTTTCCTTGGTTGACATTTAAGCCTAATGAAATCTGGACTGCCATGTTGCATGAGAGAGAGCTGACTAACTTCCTGCTGTAATTGTAGAATAAGTATTTGGTGGGTTTTGCCCCCTCTCCACCCTTTTTTTAAAACCCTTAAAAAACATATTGAATGAGTTGGTGAATCTGGTGCCAAAAGAATAATATATTGTAGTAGTTTTAAGTGGTAAAATTTAGCATCTGTCATTAAGACTACATAGTGAAGTAAGCCGTGAGAGGTACTAAATTGTCCTTGAGCCTTCTTACCTTGGAGTGTAAGTTCCACTATGTTGTTGTCCCTTCTTTATTGTTTTCCTCATTGGGAGGCCTGCATGACCAAACTCTGTGGGTTTTTGTGTTTTTTTTTTCTTTCCACCTTGGTTATAATTAAGATTTTTTTTCTCCAACAAATACAACTTGAGCTGGAGCTTCAGCTTGCAAAGGTCAAAGAATTCTTGCAGGCTTTTGTTTAAAGACAACACAACCCCACGCCTGCAGAACCAATATCCCAACAAAAACCCTGGGCAGGAAAGAGGAGCATTATGGATCTGTCAGCCAGGGAAGGAATGCCATATGCTTTCTCCTTCTGAACACTGAAGTCTTCATTGCCTTGGCTGCACATGGAAAGGTCCTGCTTACTTTGTGTTTTGCAGACAAAATCTCTTTGAACAGAAATGAATTCTTTACATGATACTGCTCTGCATATGTATGTGCTCTGAGTTTTGCAAACTGAAGATTATAAAGTAAAATGTTTAGAATTAATGTTTCCTGTGCTGTGCACCTCTTTAAAAGGTATTGTTAAGTCTAAACTGTACCTCTCCCTTATGGAATACAGTTGTTAGGAAGAGATGTCTAACTACTGATCTTCTAATTTGCCAAATATAATCAAACTGTTTCAGTTGAGGGATAAAGTAATGTTGTTCACAGTAAGTTGCTCTTGTAATAGAAATTCTAGCACAAACAGTGTTTGCCATTTTTGTCTTCAGAATGATTGAGGAGAGTGGGAAGAGGAGGAGGACAATGGCAGAGAAGAGACAGCTGTTCATGGAAATGAGTAAGTAAGAAATATGAAGATATAATGTCATTTATTCTTTACTGAGAGCTTCACTTTGGTAATTTTAAGAGATAGTTTGCATCTTGTTTCTACAAAACCATTGCTTCATCTAGTAAAAAGTATCCTGGGTACTCCTGGATGCTGCCTGGGGGGAGAAAACAAAGTGGGTCATAAATTCATTACTAGGTTTTGTGATGCTCTTTCTTTAAGGATCACTCACATTCCTCATATATGGCAATATCTTAAGTTTGTGGACAACTATTAAAATAGCTAATGATAACAGGAAGATCACCTTTTTACTTAAAAATAAGAAAGGCACCACAGTGCTGGTGTGACTTGGGAGAGAAACAGTTTGAGGGGTTTGGGGGGGTTGTTTTTGCACAGAACCATTCTCTGAAGGAGAGGCTATCATTGTTACAGAAATCAAATACCTGTACAGAGGTATTATAATTTAAATGAATGAGACATAGCCTTTTATGAAGATATGTGCAGTTAGATGTGAAAGGCTGTATGTTGGCAAGGCATTGTGTTATTTTACCTTCCTATGGGCGCACAGGACTGAATTAAACTCAAAGCTAGGCAAGTGTGTCCTGTAGTTCCAGTTATAGGCTGGTGAAGATCTGTCTTAAAACAATAATATATTCAAGCTATTTTATTGAAGGAATTCCAGAGTAACATTCTTACTGTGGTTATAAGCCGCTTATAATTTCAGGAACAGTTTCATTCCTGGCTAGTTTATATCTGCTTCCTGTCATGTGAGAGCAGTCTTGGATAGTATTTCTCCCCGGCTTCACAGCTTGCTCTGTTTGAGTTCATAGCCGGCTTCCTTTGGGCTTGTTCAGCATATGACAGAAGTGAACTCCTGTAGTCTGCCTGCTGTACCCCTTCTCTCCCCTTCTTCTCTGCCTTTGTTCAGTTTTACTTGAGCAAAGGTGACTGAATTGTGTGTGATATCCTGGGAAGCCTTATCAGAACGTTTTAAAATGACAGTAGTACTTCTCCACTAGAAATGCTTTGAATGATGCATCGGTGTATTACATTTGTCTCATTACTTTCAAGTGTTCTAGTCATCCTGTGGTCCTTTAGTACAAATTTACTTGCTAGTTTTTAGTTTTGGCTAAATCATCAAAAATATTCTGAATTCTTCTGATTATCTTTATACAAGGTGTCCCTGCAGCTGTGGTCTTGCCATTCACTATCAGGGAAAGTGCTGGTGCACAGACGTTCTGAATCACCTTTCCCTGTGAGGCTCTTCAGCGTATCAGTATGAGAAATCTAAGGGCTTCAGGCTTCACCTGTCGTGTGGTGGAATATCTCACTGTCAAGTAGACACACGAAAATGTTTGCCTTTCTAGGTGAGCTTCATGCACAGAGATGTGTGATGTGTAAAATCAATGCTTTCAGTGACCATTTGTTGCTGCTCAACATACAAATTTGCTCAAGTGTTTAGATAATTCTTCATCCAAGACAAGAGTAGACCTTGGCATTCACCCACACTGGACATGCTAGTCACAGGGATGTGTATGTTGGTTTTGCAGTACTTACGGAGAGGTCTGATGGGCAAGAATTCTGTGCAAGCTGTTCAAATTTCTCTGAAGTGTAGAAAACATACTGAGTTTACCTTATGGAAGGGTACAAAGAAGATGGAGCTGGACTTTTCTCAGCCCAGTGGCAGAATACCAGGCAGTGGGCACAAGCTGAAACACAGCAAATTCCATCTACTGTGAGAACAAACATTTTTACTGGGAGAGGTTGCTGAGTGAAGTTGTGGATTCTGTGTTGTTGCAGATACTCAAAACTTAACTAAATACAGCCTTGGGCTGATTGCTGTAGCTGGCTCTGTTTGAGTGGGGATGTTGGGCCGGACTGATCTCCAGCCTGGCCCAACCATTCTCTCCATTCTTTCCAGCCTCCACCATTCTGTGATTCTGAGCTATATAGATTGTCTTGGAAACAGACCCCACTTGATCTTCAGATAGTTTAGAAGAAAGACCTTGTGGAAGGTTTTGTGGTAATGTGATACCGGAAGACAGGAACAAAAGATGGATGACTTTTTGATTTTGCTTGTAGCTGTTAAATGACCTTTTATATATGTATAATTATACATATATTTTGTACACATATATAGACTAAGCATTTTGTGAAGTCTCATGGTCTCTGGAAATGCCTTCTGTGGTTTGAAAGGCAGAAGTATGCACCCTAACTGAGAGTTCTGACAGAAAGTTGCATAGAAAACACAAAATTACCTATTTTGTGTAGCCTTGGGTCTGAATACTCCAGCTTGTGTTACCTGGCCAAGTACTTTCCTGAAATCTGTGTATGAGATGAGTTTTCTAAAGATGATACTGGAAAATAATCCACTTAGGTTCATTGTACCATACCACCAAGCAGAACGCTTCTTGGATGTTAGCTAGTCTAGTGCCACACAGGTCATCTGTTGTGGGGAGCCTTTAGAAGTTGGATCAGCCTCCTCACTGGTCCTGAGAGCCTTTTCACCTCCCCTTCTGCATCAGAGATGAAAATGGATAATCCTTGTACATCTCTTTAGAGACACAGCACCAAGGTTTCTAAGAACAAGCAGATGCTTTGGCACATGTGCAGATGCTTTGGTGTTGTATTTGGGAAATTGCAATGAAGTATCTCAAAGACAGGAATACTTTCTTAAATTTGCATCAGTGAGTCAGTGGGTGGATGCATAAAGGTAATTCAAACTTGGTATTTGCAAGTTGGTTTCTGAATTCAGAATGTAGGAGGGAATAAGTTATCACCTTTGAGCAAGACCCAACCCCCCAGTACAGTAATCTGATATCTTCTTTGGGAGGTTGTGGGCTTGGTTTTTCTTTTTTAGGTATCTTTTAAAAGTCTGAATTCTTCAAGTCACAGTTTTATCACTGCTTTTCAGTTCTCCATTCATTGAGGCTCTGGCTTTTGAGGGAAAGACAGACTGCCACAGATCCTGTTTCTGGGCATTCCAGTGGGAATACAAGAGACACAGGAGCTATGTGCATCAATGCCACTGCCAAGGTGCGAGTGGATGATTTCAGGCTACACCTCAGAGATGCATTGATTATAGGTCACAGCCACTGATGCTGTTGAAATGTGAGCCATTTAAAAGGCATTTTGGTTTATGATTAATGGGATTGACTTGTTGGCTCCTTCCAAATTAAAATGATCAATACTGGACTTTAAACCAGTGTCATTTATCTTCCCCACATGATTTACCATCTCTGGTCAGTTTAGAGGGAACACAGGTCTGTTTGTCAGAGAGTTAACATAACTTCCTGAAATTCCTCAAGTTTGCAATGCTCAGAGTAGTTGCTGGAGCTGGTAGATGTGGTACAGACTGGTGACAACGAGTAGCATTCACCTCTTCTGCAATGTGACATTCTTCAAAGGTGTAACACTTACACATCTCTAAGTGGGAGTTTGTTGGTGAAGATATGTTTTTCTTTTATGCTATTTCTTCTGCTGCTTACCTGATCTGAATCTCTTTGGGAAACCAATAGTGTGTTCCTGATGGGTCTGCAGTGCAGGTGGTGGTGGGAAGACTAACCCCCCTTTTGCCCCTTATCTCCTGTGTGCATGTCTTCCAACAGAACAGTCCTCTTCCTTACCTGCTCACTGCTTAATCCTTGCTTTTGTTTAAGATACTCATACTAGTGTTGAACTTAGGTCAGTTTATAATATGCTGCTGAAAATCACTTTACCATGAGATGCTTAGTGAAAATCTTTGTCAGATTCATATGACAAAGACGATGCATATGAAGAAATACTCATACCTGTTTTGAAGTAATTCTCTCAGATAAGCTGTCTGTTACAGAGGAAAGCAACACGCAAACTCTTTTTCATTCGTAGGAGCACAGAATTTTGATGTCATCAGACTTTCAACTTATCGAACAGCCTGTAAACTGCGGTTTGTACAAAAAAGATGTAATCGTAAGTTACAGTTACTCTTTACCTTCAAAAATTTCTGTGCATGATTGTTTCTATCGCTGTGAATTTTAAGTGTGGCAAGAGTAAGCAAATGTTGTATCAGACAATGGTAGTTGTTACTTAACTAATCAGAGATTAAAAAATGTAACTAAAAAGAGACAGCAGTCTTTGTCCAATACTCTGTAACATCTTCAGTTTTATTCTTTCGTGTTTCAAAAACTTAAAATACGTATGCCAGCTTGACATATTTTGGTTGCCCTAAGTGTTCAGTGCCGTCAGCCTCGAGCTGTTTGAGGTCCTGTTCCATCACAATGTACCACAAACCACCTGGGAGTAGACACAGGAATGGGTTTGGTGATGCGTTAATCCCATCACTGGCATGAAAGTGTCTGGATTTGGTCATGGTGCCCTATGTGAAATGTATCAGCTGTGAAGAATTCTTCAAAGTTCATACCATACTAGTCATTGTAAGTTTTGTTGTTCTTTTCTGTGGGCTTTTGGCCTTGGGTAGCCCACCAAAGCAAAGATTTATGTCAAGGGTGAGGTGACATGACTTTGCATTCTGCTGCTGGAGTTGAATTGGACACAGCAAAAAGCAGAGCTGAAGAATGTACACAGGAGTTGGTCTCTCCTTTCAGAAAAGTGGAGTTAGTGTGTGTCTGGTGTGGAGACGGATGGAACAGCTGAGGAGTCCTGCAGAGGACGTGGGCAACTGCACGATGCAAACTGTAGCTCCTCAGTGCTGCTGACCCCAGGGGGTGTGTGTCATGGGGCTGTGTGGCAGTACCTGCAGTGCCTTTAGTGTAATGGATGGATTGCAGCTTTTTCATTCCTGTGGAGAAATGTTAGTCTGTATCTGTAATTCGTGCTTTTAAATTAAAAATATCTCTTAATCAGTAGAGATGTAGTAAGAAATGCTAATTATAGTACATTGCACACCTTGAGCCCAATTCACTTTACCATACATGTAAGTGTAGATGAGGCTATGCATTTACTGTCTTTGTCTGGACCACAGGGTGATCTGGGGCATATGCTTGGTGTAAATAGCTACCTTGTCTTATATCACTGTGTGGTATTTATGTGGAAAATGGAAAGGCAAGTTTTATTAAAGAAATGTTGAAGATCGCACCTTACTTCAGACCCTTTTTGATGAGTTAAGGAAGCTAACAAAGCTTTTGAAGTTAGCAAATCAGTATGTCCTTTGTGACTGTTGGCTCACGCTCAGTTTGGACTGATGGATTTCTGCTAATCCTATGTCTTCTCCCGCTATCATGCATATCTTTCAAGCTTTGAAACATTAAAAAAAATATTATTTAATGTGGTTCTGCAGATCTCATACTGTGGGTTTGGAAAACATTCTGCGTTGTTAACGCTTCTTCAGATGCTGAGATAAAACAGGGTAATTTAGGGAAATGCTTTGGAGTTCTAGGCCTATGTTTACAAAGTATTATGCTCCGGAACTGGCGACTGGATCAACTGGAAACAATCAGTTTAACTGGAACATCAAGTTCCTCCCTCAGTACTCAACTACTAGTTAGCGTAAGGATGTTTAAAACTATTGTAACCAGTTTGTAGTGGGTTTAGAATGTGGCTGATGTCCTCAAATGAGGCTACCTAACTGCTAAAACGCACTGTATGATGGTGGATTCTTTCCTTTATGAAGTTTTTCTGTCAGAGCACCAAGATGTAGAAGGGTGGAATAGAAGTCCCACAAGATATCTGGGCACAGCTCTGTTATTTTAAACTAGCTGACACAAACTGTGAGTGAATATCAAGAGTCTGTCTCTCACTTCGAAAACAAGTAACTGTTCATTCCAAAATAAAAGCTAACAGAGTATTCAGAAATAGTACCGTAAAAGTAAGCTTGCATGCTTTACAGAATAGAAGTTAATTTGTTTTCCTTTGTTTTTAGTTCATCTTGTTGATATCTGGAATATGATTGAAGCCTTCCGAGATAATGGCCTTAACACTTTGGATCATAACACAGAGATCAACGTGTCTCGACTAGAAACAATTATTTCATCCATCTACTACCAGCTAAACAAACGCCTTCCTTCTACTCACCAAATCAGTGTAGAGCAATCCATCAGCCTCCTCCTCAACTTCATGATAGCAGCATATGACAGGCTAGTAACTTCTCTAGTTGTATTCTTAAACTAATTTTCTGTTTAAGTTCTATGAATGTAGCCAACAACTGCATGAGTCTTTGGCAAACTGTCCACATGCGGTTTCTCAAATTCATGGAATTGTGTTGTGCACACACAGAGATATATTTAATATCATAGTAGTGCCTGCAGAGATTTATGTTGCCACAGCAGTGATGCTTTGTCTTAAAAACTGATTTATTAAGAAAGATAGGTTAGTGCCTTCTGAACCTTGCAGATTGCTGTAAGTTGTGTATCTGAACTGAAGGAAAAGTAAAACTGTATTCTACAGACCATGATAGAACTTAACCGCATAGTGGTATAGCACTGTTTTAAAAAGTGAAAGCGTTTTATGAACCCTGATCAACGAGTCTGTTTTATAATGCTACCTTGTTTTGGCAGTCGGCTTGTATCCCCTTCTAACATACTGTGAGCCCATAAGGGCTAATTCTCATTTCTTGGCTGGAAGAAGCCTGATTTCTTGTTCAGGATCCTGTCTGGTTTTTTTCTTGCATACAGGTTTATGAGTTTCTTTCTCAGCCTCTTTCTTTGGGGTTGGTCTGCTAGTCTGCCTGTGTAGGTGTGTCTGTGGGATTCTCTGATTCCACTGCTAGTTAACACTCCTTACTTTTTGTCTTACCTTTCTCACAGCTGGCTATTGTTTCAGTCTTATCTTTCTTCTCCCTTTGCCCTCTCTCCTGGAGTAGAGGATTACTTGTGGCCAGGACACTGTGTCACAGACTGAGGAGTTTCACCCAAGACAATTTGCAGTACTGAGTATGCCCAATAGTTGTTCTGTTGTGATGTCCAGGATTTGATTCTTTCCTAAGGTAACTTCTTATTGATAACAAAGGGAGCTAGGTTTCTCCCAGATTAGTCCAAGATTTCAGAATAGTCCCTGTCTCACTAAGGACAGATAAAAACAACACAAAGATTAGAGCAGGAAGACTGCTACGACAACAAAATCAAATGTGTATTTCTCTGTTGAGTTTTCATTTGCTATTAGTTGCAAGACAAGTTGTAAGGGTTAGCTGATGGTGCTAGTTAGAGACAGGTCACATTAGAAAATACAGAATTTAAAAATAGTCATGTTTTGGGGAGCTGGTTCAGAAGATTGAGGCTTTCGTTGAGATATGTTTTTCTCCCTTGCTCAACCCTTCAAGTTCTGCCTCTTCTGGAACCCAAGCACAAGCTGGATCCCAACACGGTACAGCAGCTTCTCTTTAGCTTCCTCCAGCTGGCACATGCGGCTGAGAGAGAAGCTGGAATGCTGTGCTGTTGTGCCGGGGGAGAATAGGGAATAAGCGGAGAGGCAGAGCTGGGGCTCCCCCTCCAGGAGCTTGTCAACATGGCAGGCGTTGATTTAAAAAACCCAGAAGTACCCAGCTGCATGGGAATGGCAGCGCTGGGGTAGCTGAGTGGTTGCATGAATGCACATAGTGCATTAAGCTTCTTACAACACTGTGCTGGTGGTAACATCACCAACATTCCACCAGATAGGTACAGGAATTGTAGATTTGACTAACCTCTTCCCCATGGAAATATTTGAGTTTCTGTGAGATGAGTATGAAAAACACCCACAGTGAACGCTTCACTGGGACCCATAGAACAGCCCTGACCGTAGCGCAGAAATGATGGCTCATACAGCAGCATTGGTGGATTAAGGAAGGTGTGGTACGATGTTCTTCCCTGCTTTCTCTTGCAGAGCTTTGCTTGGGTGTTTGACGGTTTGTTCCTGGTCTGCTTTTCCTAATAGTCTCTCAGGACTTTCCAGGGTCCCTGACTCGTTACTGGCATCCAAGAGCTCATTCCCAGACCCCATCTGGCTGTGTCAGGGCAATCATTTGTTATTTCATTGTTTCTAGAAATCGCATTTAACTTGTCAGTGGTTTAGTTGCTCCATCTTCTTTTTTTCTTTTTAAATTGCAAGTATCATACCACACTGTATGCTGGCAGTAAAGCAGTGTGCAGTAAGGGGGATGGAGAAGGTGACCAACAAACAAGTGAGGAAGTGAGTTAGTGAGCAAGGTACGGAGGGATGTGATTAAGAAGAGTCGCGTAATCAGCACAGCATAGCTGGCAAGGGCTCATTTCAAGCATATGTAAGGAAATGCCTGCAGATCAGTGCTGAGCAGAAAGCTCTTGTGCCTTTTCTGGGCAATCAGCATGACTAGGTGCCTCTCCAAAGTGGCTGTATGTTGTGTGCAGTGTAGGGGACAAACAGCAGGAAACAGATGTCCGATTCCTCTTGAGAGGACATGGTAGGAGAGCTGATACCACTGGAGTACTGCAGTGGATTCTTTTAGAGGGACAGATGAGGAGGGAAGTTGCCCTTTACATGGGAGATTAACTGGAGTGCATGAAGTTCTGCCTGGGGATAGATGATGAGCCAGCTTGGAGCTGGAGTTAGGATCAGTGAGAAAACTGACATGGACATTGTTCCTGTGGGTGTCTGCTACAGACCGCCTGGTCAGGAAGACATAGAGAATGATGTTTCCTTCAGGCAACTTGAAGAAGCTTCACAGGCCCAGTCTTTTAAACAAGTCCCCCAGTTCTGTTTCAAGTCCTCAGAACTCCTAATTGTTATAGGAGTTTTAAAATAATACTGAAAGTTTTGCCTTTTTTCGTTTCCATGGGGAATTCAGCAGATTGAATAGCATTGTTACAAAAATCTGGTTTTGCGTGTTGCTTAATAAGACCTCTACCAGATTGCAGAGGTAAGAGTTTGGAGTTTTTTCTTGATTAATAAACTGAATGTCAGCATAAGCAGGCCTAATATCTGAAAGCACCATACAATACCTTTGCAAGGGCAAGTTTGTGTCTTGAGAAGAGATACTGATGACTTTAGTCACTTGTTTTTCCTGGAAATGAATTCAAACCTAAACTTTCATTTGAAAGAAAATGAATGTCTATTAAAAAGAAAAGGAGGGGGCTGAAACTATAACTTAAGGAGATTTGAATTAACTAGTAAGATTTGCTCAGATGAAAGTGGAGGCCAAGGCTTGAAGAGCAGTTAAAAGGGGACTGGATATCAACAAAGTGGTGACCTATGAATCACTATTGCTCTCCACAGCTCTTCCTGCAATTGTAGCTCTAGGAGGTTTCCTGTCCTCTGCAGAGGGGATATTGGAAAGATACTTTGAGTCTGTGTTAGAGAAATAGCATGTTATATTTCAGGCGCTTCTCAGCCTGAGAAAGGTTGAGAGCCTTTCCCTTACTATGGAGTGTGAAATGTTAGCAGAAGATAATATTTGCATATTAGCTTTGAGTGTGAAAGGGGGAAAAATGTTATTTGGTTGCATCCTGATGTCTCCATCTGGTTGCTCGTCTGTCACTGACATTAGACCTTGTCACTACTTCAGTACTAGGAGCCAATATTTACTTTGAATAATTTTAATTTTAACACTTTCCAAGTGCTAGTCGTCCAAGTATGCATCTCATTTCCACTGAGAAGTAGTCTGGAGTTTTTCTAGGTCCCTTCTAACACCCATCATGTATTTTCCCTGTCATCGTATTTTCTGTGATAGTACAAGTCATCCTTCCAGTTCACTTAATTACAGTTCATTGTAGAATCATAGACTGGTTTGGGTTGGAGAGGACCTTAAAGCTCATCCAGTTCCAGCCCCCTGCCACAGGCAGGGACACTTTCCACTAGACCAGGTTACTCCAAGTTCTGTCCAACCTGGCCTTGAACACTGCCAGAGATGGGGCAGCCACACCTTCTCTGGGCAGCCTGTGCCAGGGCCTCACCACCCTCACAGGGAAGAACTAGTTACTTGAGCTTATCTTAATTCTTTTTCTCCTTTTACCCATGATTTTAACTTTCTTGGTGGATTGTCAGTCTGCCCCACTGTTGCTATTTATAGTTGAGGATAATGTCTCAGTATGTTTCTCTTTGGCAGTAAGTTGTTCAGAATTCCAACAGCTATTACCCATGTTCACACTCATTTCTTTTGCCATACACATCACTAAGGCAATGTTCAACTGACTTCACAATAACAGTGGACGCATACCGAGATCATTACTCTGTGGCTATTGTAGGATCATAAAGTGGAGGTTTTCTGAGTCCTATCTTTAGTCCTATGAATGACAGAAGCTCAAGAGACAGGAAGGCAAGATGCATGCCACCTGGGCCAGCACTGAGCATCAACTGTGCTGTGCTTCACCCCAGCAAGCCTCCTCCTGTGGTTCTTGTGGATTAATTCCCTTGTCGTTTCATCCTTATCTTCCTTCCTGTTAACAGGAAGAATACATGTTCCTGTTTTACATATCATACCGTGCTGAATGGGCTTTTGTATGCTTTCCATAGAGACAAATTTGTTTTCTCTTGCTTATACTAGAAAATGATTCCCCAAATGTACCATCTGTTCTGATAGCACAACTGCTTTATAAAATTAAAAAAAAAGCAATGTTCATGTTATTCCTGTTCTATGTGGTATAGGGTTCAGAATATCTCATGTCTTCTCCATTAGCTATCAATTACTGGACTAGTTTTAGAATGAAATATGTATTTGAACATCAGAGTTTAGATCAAGGAGTGAAAATTTGAAGCAACTTCATGCAAGTGAAGAGTAGACCTTGGCATTCACCAAGTGTGTTTTTCATAATTGTACAAGAAAACTTGATTTGTGATCAGACACTTGTTAACTGTTCGAATCTATTAAAAATGCTAGTGTTGTCAGTGTTTTAAAGTTATATTAAAAAGTTTGGTAAATCATAGTAGTTAATGGAGGGCATTTTTGCATTTTATTCCTAGGCCTCAAGTATTTCTGTTACTTCTCATTCGGTGTAGTAATTACTTATCGTGTAATTTTTTTCTCCACAGTGAGGGCCATGGGAAGCTGACAGTATTTTCAGTGAAAGCAATGTTAGCAACCATGTGTGGTGGTAAAATACTGGACAAACTCAGATGTAAGTATTTTAAAGAAAATCAAACCATTTAACCATTTATGAAATATTTTGTTTGTTGTAACCGGCCATGTTTTATTGTATTAAGCTTTGAAAGCTAACTGGTTTTGCTTATTCAGCAGTCTTTATACTGAACTGAAATTGCTGTAGTAATGGTTTTGTCGCACATGCCATCTACTGGCCATAGAACGTACTGATTTACTGAGTTGGCTTTGCGCGTACGTTTGCTTATTTTAAAATTACACTTACGTCTGGTTATTTTAAAATGCTTGGGCATTTCTTTAAGTGTAAAACTTCAGGTCTGATTTTTTTCTGCTAGAAATGTCATATTTGTTGCCATTTCCCTAGTTTTGAGGATGCGGAGGGGCTTCTGTATGTCTTCTGCTTCACCTGAGGTACTCTGCATTTTCTCATTCTGTAACAACAGCTTCTTAGTTCTTTTTTAACTCCTTTTTTAATTCTTCTTTCATCAATCTTTTTGTTTCATGCTTCATGTGCCTTCTGCTGTCTCAGTAGAAAAACAGTGATATCCATAAACATGGGGTTTGTCCTTTAGGAGTCATTCTTGTTCTGTCTTTCCAGTGGTAAGGAATCCTGTGGTTCTGGGTGGTTTTTGCTTCTCATTTCCACACAGAAAAGTTGGGATGATAAGTTTGCTGTCAGTGCCAGATTTTACTATTCAGGTTTTGTCATTTTCACCTCACCCTAAATTCCCTTCGTGAAAGTTATCATATAACAGTTTGTTCCTCCTAATCTCTATGGCTGTCATTCACTGTAAATAAGTCTTTAGACTTTTCTACACTATTAAGCTTCTTTATTTATAATTGCTTTAAAACTAGCAAGTGTGAAATACTAGTGTGCTGAATGAAATGACATGACAGGATCTGAAAAATAGTGAGAAATTGCATGCACATGTTTAATATTAAGGCTGCTCATGTTTCAGTACCAGGAAATGCAGGGTTTTATCTGGTAGTAACTATAAAACTCTGATTAAGAAAAAGAAAGCTGCAGGTGGCTAAAGATTAGTGTTAAATAAAGGGGGCAGGCATAGATGACAGAGGATATTTAAGATACTTAAGCATTTTTAACAAATGCATTACCTCTATAAAATATGCAATATCAAATACTGAGGAAAAGTATAGAGGCTGCATTTCCTCAGTAAAAGATTACATTTTGGATTTAATTAGGATGAGATCTGAGGAGTTGACAGTAGATAAGCAATTCAGGCCTGGGACAGAAAAGGAGCATTATTGCTAGAATTAGCAAGATGGTACTGAAACCCACCAAGAAAATGGCAGTGTTACCTTTTAGTGGAAAAGGCTATTAACCACTGGAATGAAATGTTGCACAGATCAGTAAAGTTTTGGATGTTTTCAGACAAAGACCTAGATATTGCTCTGAAAGTTACATTAAGCCTCAAGTTAATGATTCAAAAGGTGGCCTAAGGACACCTCATTTAATAGTGACACATATTTAAAAGGTGTGTCTACTTTTAGAATTTGTGCATTTAATGTACTGTTCTCCCTCTGTCTTTTCCTAATGTCTGCTTTTCTTCATTGCATTTGAAGCTTCCTTTTTTTTTTCTTTTTTTCTCTTGTTCTGTTGGTTCTCCTGTTCTTTGCCACTGTAACTTTCTTCTTTAGAAAAATTCCTAACTGGTGCTCATAAACATTGGAGGAAAGGCTTTTGACTGCTTTCACTGAACAGTGCTGCTTCAGACAGCACTGCTCTGTTCTGGTTGTTGCGCCTGTTATTCTTTCTTGCATCTTACCAGCTAACCTTTAGTTTGCAGCGTACTTCAGGGGTCTTCCCTCCAGTATCAGCTGTCCCTTTTTTCTTGGCACACTTCTCTTTGAATGTGGAGCATTATTTTCAAAGAGTATGTAGCTTCAATGTGTTTGGACAGTAACAATCCTGCTTATTGCCCGTGCTGCATACATTGGCATAGATGCACTTCAGTTGGGCTATTGATCCTGTCACCTGCTTGTGGAGAGAAGTCCTAATTCCTATGTGACCATTCTCAGGTGCTTCCATGGTTTCTAATGCATCCATAACCCTTCATCTTTCTGCCAGGTGGATCTTCATACCCTGTCTCCACTGAGACAGCAGACTTCAGGACCTTGCTAGCATACTCAAACACTGGCGTGCTGCCCCCAGGCTTATCTCTAAGTGAGGACCTTTCCCCCTTCAAATCTAGCTTAAAGCTCTTTCCATGAGCCCTGCTGTCTCCTTTTCCTCCTTGGCAACAGCAGGACTGGTGTTGGGTAAACTGATTCATGATCAAACCCCCAAATTCTGCCAAACAACTAGATAGAGCAATGTTCCTTGACTTGGAAAGAAAAAAGAAAAATGGTGCTGGAAGGATAGTGTTCTGTAAAATTATGAGTAGCATGTTGGTGAAAACAGCTGTTCCGTTCCCCTTCCAGTACAAGAACTAAAGGGCAAATCAGCAGTGACAGACTGAAACAGCAAACCCCCTTATTTAAACTTTACCAGAGGAGGTTGTCAGTATCAAACATTTACCCTGCTCAATTACTGCTTGAGTTGATTTCACTGATGGCAAATTCATTTAAGGCTGCTGAATGCTGATACTCAGTGAGTGGAGGAATGTTCTGGCAAATGTGCTTGCTTGAGCTATCTGTTGTTTGGATAAACAGGTTTTTGATCTGCTATGCCTCAGCTGTCCTCATTCTTTATTTCTTCTGATCATTAAGAATATGCTGTCTTCTTGTTTACCCTTTTGTCTTTCCTACCTCAGTCTGATTACTGACCCATTTTATCACCAAACTCCTTCTGTTTCCAGTTTACTTCCCCGATTCCAGGGGAATCCACAGTTCCAGAAAGTGTGAGGCTTTCTGGAAATTGTAATTTATTTTTTTTCCTCATCATTTATATGAATGATAGAACCTTGGTCCCTGTACTTGCATATGTACAGGCTTGTTTTTTTGAACTCTATGTGAACAAATGGAGTGTTTTTAAGTCCACACAGTGTCTGACAGCACATATGAGATGGGAGTTGTTCCATGCAACCACTTTGCTGTCTCTGGAAAAGATTATTTCCCATGACGTAGTACTCCTTACAAAGGAGTTCCTTCATGTGGCATGCAAGGTAGGAGTTGTAAAGCCAGCTTATTGCTGTGGACTTCATGAGTTTTGTCAGAGCTTTTTCAGCCTAAGAAGTTCCATGTAAAAATGTCAGATTTCATGGATTAAAATGACTTCATTTTGACATTCAAGTAGATGCCTTGTGAAGTAATTAGAGCTTCCTTCTGTGTCATATCTGCAAGTAAGTTACAAACAGCACTTTTTGTAAATCAGGACTCCATCCCACTCTTTTTGAGAGCCGCCTGACTTCTCTAATGACTAGCTCTACCTGTGGGGTGCTCCTGGGCTCCCTTGTTTCACCAGCTTTTATTTCCCACTCACCGTATAGTGCTAGATCATCCTTTAGTGTTTATGGAAGTTCACTCTAAAATTCATACAGTAATGTATGCTAAATACTAGGTTTCACACAATAAAGGTCCTGAAAGCTAATATGCTGTAGGTGAATTAGCCCAATTGTGGGGGGTTGATTTTGAAGAGAGGGCATTTTGCTTATTGGAGGAGTTGGGTGAAAGGGAAGTTATTTGGTTTGGCTCTAATCAATGGACCAAAGTAGTAGTAGTAGTAATAATATGTGGTTTGTTGTGGTATCACATCTATTCAAACTAAAGAATCTCAGTGCACAGTTTTGCACTATTGGAGCAAGTCTGGAGGAGGCCACAAAGATACTCTGAGAGCTGGAGTACATCTGCTGTGGTGACAGGCTGAGGGAGCTGGGCTTATTCAGCCTGGAGAAGAGAAGGCTCTGGGGAGACCTTAGAGCAGCTTCCAGTGGCTGAGGGAGCCAACAAGAAAGCTGGAAAGAGCCTTTTGACAAAGGCCTGCAGGGACAGGAGAAGAAGGAATGGATTTAAAGTGACAGAGTGGAGATGTAGATGAGAACTTTGGAAGAAGCTCTCTCCTGTGAGGGTGGTGAGGCACTGGCACAATTTGCTCAGGGAAGCTGCGGCTGTCCCATCCCTGGCGCTGTTCAAGGCCAGGTTGGATAGGCCTTGGAGCAGCCTGATCTATTCGAAAGTGTCCTTGCCTGTGGCAGGGGGTTGGAACTGGATGAGCTTTAAAGTGCCCTCCAACCCAAACCAGTCTATGATTCTATTGTTTTATACAGGATTTCTTACATCTCATTTTTTTTATAACAAATTTGGGGAGTTGCCATCACACCTGCCAGTCTTGTAGAGGTAGGGCTACTGCAGTCCACCAGTGGCCAGGGTAGCCATGAGTTACACTTCATGCAGCCTTATGAATCGACACAGAAATACCCATGTGAATACAAACAGCACCACAGACCTGGATCTGTTTCCCTGTCTGCCTGATCAGGATAAAAGCTTGCCAGTGGCATAAATATATACATACCTGTACATGCCTATAGAATATGGATCCCTCCAATGACCAGCTGCAGATGCTTATCCATCTAGTAGATGCTTATCTATCTAGTAGTTGATTGTTGGAGCCTCTTGCATCTTCTGGACTCTCCAGTGTCTTTCACAGACTTCTGACCTCTCTCATGTTACTGGCAAACACATGGAGCTGGACATGTCCCATGACAGATTCCAGCAGTAGTCCACTTGTTATTGGCCTCCACATAGGATTTGGCCCGTTGTCCACTACCCTTTAGGTGTGATCATCCAGCCAGCTACTTGCCCATGCAGACTGTGATATCCCAGGTTGGATACTGAAATGTTGTGGGGAATAGAAAGTAAAAAGCCTTGCTCAGGATGAGATGAGCAGTATCTACAAATTCAGGTATCACAGAGCACAGTGGAGCTGGTCAGGTGTTATTTAGCCTTGGTAGATCCATACTGGCTGATTCTAAGCAGCAGTGTGCACCAAGATTTGCTCCATGATTTTCCCAGGATCTGAAGTGAGGCTGACTGACCTCTATTTCCTTGGGTTGTCCTTTTGACCTTAATAGATACTTTGGATTAATGCCAATGAAACTGCACACACCACACTCCCCAAAAAAGCACAGTCAAAACAATTCACCTGTTAAATTAATTTTCTTGCCTTTTACTAATACTGAACCTAATATTTAACAAGTATTTTATGAATATGTATGATAAAAATTGGCAATTTCATTAGAATTTGGTGACACAAGGTATGCTCAAGGTCAAGGTCCTGGAAGATGAGAGTGCCAGGGTTTTGTCAGTTTGTTTTTAACTCCATTGGCAAAATGGTGGAGCCTTCACCTGAAACTGCTCAAAGCATGGGGCAAATGACCTGATTGGAAAACGCAGTCAATTTTGGTGCTTATGAGCAGCTGAGGAGAGGCTCTGGAGGGGACTGCTGGGCAGGTTTGACATGATATTGTGAGCTCTGGTTTTAGCATTAAAAGTTTTACTACAAGAATTTGAAAAAAGAATATAGTGAGTTGCACAAGTGCCATTTTACATTGGTATTTTGGGGACTGAGCAGTGGGGTTTATAGTTCTAAATTTATTGTTCTCTCCATTTAAAAAAAAAATGTTTATATCATTATAGCATTGAACGGAAATTTTATATGAGAATTGTAATATCTCATCATTGGGAAACTCTATTAGCACCTGCTTGTTGCAACCCTGAGGGAGCTCTTGAGAAATGACAGTGTTACTCTGGGTTGCTTCAGGTTTTCTATTTGAGGGTAATTTATGGCTCCTTTAAAGGGTGGATGACTTTGTATCCTGCTAATCTTTATCTTTTCCAATTTCCCTGCTAATTTCCCATGTGGAAGTTCCCCACGTAAATGAGTTTAACTTCACTTTGACTATAAAACCACTTTTATGACTGTGAGATATAAGTTAGTGGGCTTTGATTTGTTTTTTTCTTTTTAATTTACGCTTTGTAAAGCCTGCTCTATTTTATCTCATTTTCAGTTTATTTCCATAGCTTTAATTACTTTCTCTCTAAAAATAATTTAAATTTTGCATCCTGCTCCGTCTGCGTTAATAGACTGTGAATACCCAGCAGATTTCTGTCCTTTGTTAAACACACGTGCTGTCAGGTTGCAGTCTGGATCTACCCATCTCAGCTTGACAAATTCATTACCAGGCCTTCAGATTTGGGGTTGGGAGTGTCTGATCTAGAATGGGTTGGGATTCAGGAAGTTTGCCTTGCTGATCAGGTTTAGTTGCTTCCGTAGTTTCCGTTTGTGCACATTGTGAGCCTAACTTTTCTTCCACATTTAATTTTTGGGTGAAATTTAATTTTTCTGCCTGGCCTGATTTTCTAAAATACAGTGTTCCCCTCCTGACACCCTTTTTTTTAAATTATTATTTTTCCTTTTTTTTTTATTTTTTCCTGTTTTTCTTTTCCCCCTCTCTTTCATTTTCCCCACTGTTTTCTGCTTTCCTTTTTCCTTTCTCCCTCTCCCTCCCCCCATTATTCCTAATATGGCTCATCAGATAATTCAACAAGATCTTCAAACCCTCACTTCAAGCTTCTCTGTTTAGCCAGTTCACTAGAAATACATCTTTCAGAAATAGATGGGTTTTTACGGACATAGTTTTGATTACTTAAATTGAGCTTATTTTCTGTCATCGTCCTCTTTATGATGTGTAATTACAGCTGGTGTCTCAAATAACCTCAGAGGTGATTCAGTGCTAGTGAAGAATTCTGGCATCTGTCACATCTTGGAAAATTAGGTCTTACTAATATTAGTGCTATTGTTAGAGAAACCTTCCTTTATAGCATAATATGACTCCAAGGTGTATCAGTTTTGCTGTTTAAGAGATTTGTCTTTTCCAAAGAGATTTTTGCTCTCAGGACAGTTAGGCTGTATCTATACACAGCTGTCCCAATGTTTTATGTGATATCATTTTCTTACTATGTTACCTGCACACCTTGTTCTGTGTTTTTGCCTTTGCTGGGGACTCAGAGCTGGTAGTGTAGAGTGGCTGGAGTAGAGGGGCTGGAAGAGCTGAGCTCTGTGCAGTCAGGGGTGGCTCAGGGGCACCCTCCATTCCCATGGCCGCAGCTGAACGTGGCCTTGAGGGGGAATCTTGCCAAACCCCCTTCTCGCTGCTGCTGGATGTGACTGCTCTCCCTCCCTTTCTTTTTCCATATATGCACAAGACTGCTGAACACCTTGCTCAACCCTCTTTCTGGTTTCAGAAATGTGTTTAGCACCAGGGACCTAATTAAAAAGCATACCTTATCTCATAGCACACATTCATCTTATCATAGAGTCATAGAATAATGGAATGGTTTGGGTAGGAAGGTACCTTAAAGCTCATCCAGTTCCAGCCCCCTGCCACAGGCAGGGATGCCTTCCACTAGAGCAAGTTGCTCCAAGCCCACTCCAACCTGGCCTTGAACACTGCCAGGGATGGGGCAGCCACAGCTTCTCTGGGCACCCTGTGCCAGGGCCTCACCACCCTTGCAGTGAAGAACTTTCTATTATGCAGCACGAGGGCCAGGAGACCTCCTTGGATGGATAAGGAGCTGCTAAGGAAAATTTGAAGGGAGAAATAGGCTTATGAAAGGTGGAAGCAAGGACAGGTGGCCTGGGAAGAATACAAAGATGTTGTCCAGGAAGCTAGGGACCAGGTTAGGAAAGCTAAGGCCCACTTAGAATTAAACTTGGGTAGGGATGTTAAAGATAACAGGAAGGGATTCTGTAGGTATGTAGCGAATAAAAGACGGACTAGGGACAACGTGGGCCCCCTCCAGAAGCTCTCAGGAGAACTGGCTACCCTGGATTTGGAGAAGGCTGAGATTCTTAATGACTTCTTTCCTTCGGTTGGGGCTACGGAACTGATGAACATGGGTAGAGCAGTTGATGTCATTTACCCAGACCTGTGCAAAGCGTTTGACACTGTCCCACGTGACATCCTTGTCTCTAAGTTGGAGAGACATCAATTTGATAGGTGGATCACTCGGTGGATAAAGAACTGGCTGGATGGCCGCACACAGAATTGTGCTCAATGGCTCAGTGTCCAGCTGGAGATCAGTAATGAGTGGTGTCCCTCAGGGATCGGTGTTGGGGCTGGTCTTGTTCAACATCTTTGTTGGTGGCATAGACAGTGGGATTGAGTGCGTGCTCAGCAAGTTTGCCAATGACACCAAGCTGGGTGGTTCGGTTCAAAAGGAGCATGACAAGCAGGTTGAAGGAGGCAATTCTGCCCCTGTACTCTGCTCTCCTGAGACCTCACTTGGTGTATTGTGTACAGTTCTGATGAGCTCAACATAAAAAGGACATGGAAGTGTTGGAACAATTCCAGAGGAGGGCCACGAGGATGATCAGGGGACTGGAGCACTTCCCATATGAAGATAGGATGAGAAAGTTGAGGCTATTCAGCCTGGAGAAGAGAAGGCTGCGTGGAGACCTCATAGCAGCCTTCCAGTGTCTGAAGAGGGGCTATAGGGATGCTGGGGAGGGGCTCTTCATTAGGGACTGTAGTGAGAGGACAAGGAGTAACGGGTTCAAATTTAAACAGTGGAAGTTTAGATTGCGTATAAGGAAGAAATTCTTTACTGTAAGGGTGGTGAGGCACTGGAATGGGTTGCCCAGGGAAGTTGTGAATGCTCCATCACTGCTGGTGTTCAAGGCCGGGTTGGACAGAGCCTTGGGTGACATGGTTTAGTGGGAGGTCTCCCTGCCCATGGCAGGGGGCTGAAACTAGATGATCTTAAGGTCCTTTCCAACCCTAACTATCCTATGATTCTATGATTCTATCTAATTCAAATCTACCCTCTTTCAGCTAAATTCTTAATTTCAGCGTAATTCTTGTGTAAGCACAGAAGTTCATGATCTAGCTCTCTAGTGTGTGCAGTATCTCTGGTACAAAACACAACCCAATTTCCTCTCTCCCCCAGCTCGGCTGCCTGGCTGGGGTGTCTCAGCCAGGGACAGAGGTCAGAGCACTCCAGTTCTCAGCGCATCTATCCCACATTCTCCTCCAACACTGTGGCACTGGGACTCAGCCTGACAGTGGCATGCACCCAGCTTACCATGGGCTTTGCCAGTTTGGACTTGTGATTCTTACAACTTCTTTTAATTCTTTGAGACCTCTCAGAGGATTTTTAGGTTTATTTTGAATGTGTAACTTTGAAGATGCCATATTCTGTAACTTTTGTACTGCCTTCTCGCTTCTGTTTTCTTCTTCCCTTTCCCCTTCTAGTTAATGCACTGGCAGAGTCTTATCTTGAACTGGGTGAGATGGGATGGTGGAAACAGATTTATATCATAGCATGTTCAAATACGTTCATTTATAAATTCATCTTGGTAAATAATTTCATAAGAAACTATGTTCAGAAGAAACCAAAAAGAAATCTCTTTGGGGCTTAAATGGATTGAAATAATTATTTTTTTCCTGTAGTAAGCATGTATTTACTGTAGGGTTTTATTATATTTTCTTACAGATATTTTCTCTCAAATATCAGATTCAAATGGACTAATGATATTTACAAAGTTTGATCAGTTTTTGAAAGAAGTTCTAAAACTTCCAACTGCTGTCTTTGAGGGGCCTTCTTTTGGATACACAGAGCATTCTGTTCGGACCTGTTTCCCACAACAAGTAAGCATTAACCACCCAGGATTTCTGTATCACGTGTTAAGCCTGGGTGGGTCATGGTTTGGATGGGAGGTTTGGAGAGAGGGGCTGGTAATAAGTGCTCTATCACCTGAGCAGTTTTAAGACAGTCTGAGTTACTAAAAAATAGGATGCCTGAGTCTTAGGCAGCTAAGCAATTTTGCATAATTTTGGTTGTTCCTCTCCTTGAAGGGACACTTCAGTTCCCCATCAGAACAGCAAGGATGATCTCTTTCTTTTCTAAAACATGAAACACAACGTTTGTACTATTTTCCCATGATTATTTATTAAACTTTCTCATTGTTTTAAGTGTTAGTTTCAACAAATCACTTGCTGCGGTTGGCCCTGTACAACGTAAATATATGGTGTACACATAGTTTATTTGTAAATCAATTTTACCACTATGCTTATTGGTATATCTGTTCTTTCCAAAATCCTTACATTACAGCTGATGTTTGGAGTAGATGTTGTAATAATGATCTTAAAGAGCTTTTTATTTCTTTATGCATTTATTGAAATATAATCATTCCAAGGATTTCTTTCTAATTCGAAAAGTGCAAATAGCATAAATAATCCTTAAATGAAGTGTAAGCATGAACCTAGATAATTGTAGGCCTAAAATTGAATGTTTAGATTCTGGTCATGATTATGTTCTGGAAGAAATATTTCTGAAGTATTTAAATTCAGAGTTTATAGTCACTTTTGTTAAACTTAAGTTAATCAGCAATTAGAATATTTGAAACACAACACAGTAGGAGCGAGCCTTTGATTTAGGAAATTATGAGGGCTGGGAGTTACGGAGGAGAGAATTTTGTTTTACCAATAGTATAATTAATAAATATTTATTTCTGTTTTCATAGTAGCTGATGCATTTGTGGGCCATACGTGTTTGCATGGCTATGCCACCCTTTCTGATCTGATCAAATCACGTTTCATGCAAGTGGCACTGCTTTTCAATATAGAGCCTCAGCCTCACTATGTGGCTATAGAAGTCAGATATTGAATTCTAAGCCCCATATGGTCTGTCCCTGTCTGCAGAAGGAACAGGGATGGGGTTTTGTTTTGTTCAGAAGCCTGGATTCTGGAAGTGACATTTCTTACCCCTAAAGAAGGGCAAATCTCACTACTGTAGCTAAGTGAGGTTTAGTAACTGCCCCTGAATCTGAGCCAGCAGTGTGCCCAGGTGGCCAAGAAGGCCAAGAGCATCCTGACTTGTGTCAGCAATAGTGTAGCTGAGGAGGGCCAGGGCAGTGATCATCCCCCTCTACTCATCATTGGTTAAGCTGTACCTCAAATCCTGCGTTCAGTTCTGGGCCCCTCACTGCAAGAAAGACATTGAGGAGTCTGGAGCTGGGCCAGAGAAGGGCAACAGAGCTGATGTGAAGGGTCTGGAGCACAAGTCTTGTGAGAAGTAGCTGAGGAAGCTGCGGTTATTCAGCCTGGAGAAGAGGAGACCTTAGTATTCTCTACAACTGCCTGAAAGGAGGTTGTAGCAAGGTGGGGGTTGATCTCTTCTCCCTAACGAGCGATAAGACAGGAAGAAACAGCCTCAAGTTGCATCAGGGGAGGTTTAGTTCACATATTAGGAAACATTTCTTCCCCGAAAGGTTTGTCAAGCATTGGAACAGGCTGCACAGGGAAGTGCTGCAGTCCCTGGAGGGATTTAACAAATGTGTAGATGTGGCACTTACAGGCATGGTTTAGTGGTGGGGTTGGCAGTGCTGGGTTAATGGCTGGGCTTGATAATTTTAAAGGTCTTTTCCGACCTAACAGTTACAAGGTTTTGATTTGCATGCGGCTTGCCTGCAGCATGTCTTAGCACTCTGGCTTTGGCTCCCATGAACAGTAAAGCTAGTTCTTCATATTGATTTACTTTTAGAAATTCCTTTGCTCTAATTTTATTCAGAAAAATCGAAATCTCTCATGTAAGGCCAGGTTGTAGAGTATGGTAATATTTTTTTAATTAATCCAGATATACAAGGTATCCCAAGAGGTTCTTTCATTTATTGGAAAACTTTGAAATGGGTCCCAGGAAGTAGATGGGTAATCTGGTTTAGAGTTAATTCCGTTTTTTTTATGCCTCTCAGATCTGGAAACAAGCTTCCTAGAGGTGCTACTGTGATATGCTCCCTTTGCAGCCTGTGATTTTGCTCCAGATGGCATTGGTAAAGCTGTGGGGTTTCAGACTTCAGCATGTACATGACAAACGCATAAGCTACATTTGCAGTAGTTAACTAAACACTGCCTTGAGCTGTCCTGTGGTGCTAAGGCCAACTGGAATTGTCTAACCACATCCATGTTACTAAACTCTCTTATTCCCACATGGAAGCTATTTATTAAAAATTATTCCTTGCTTATAGTAACGCCTGATTTGGATACTGGAATCATTTGGGGGTGTGAACAGTTAAACTAGGCACAGGGTTAATAACATGAAAGCATGCATAATTTGAGTTTCAGTGCCAGGAATATTCCCTAGTGTTACTTCAACTACCAAGAGGCAAATCCTTCCTGGCCAGCTGTGGCTCCTGGCTACCCATGGAGGTCTTGGCTCTGGAAGACACCTTTTCCTGGTGCCAGAGCCTCAGTTTGGTGCAGTCTGAGAGGTGAAAGGGCAGATAGGCGAATAAGTGTTGGTGATTGTATACCCTACAAACTGTTTTGTTTCTTGGGTTACAGAGGGAATAATTCCAACTTGTTGTGCACACAAAATGGAGTTTATTGGGATGATTTTGGCAAGAGCTCCATTCTTTGTGATGGCTTGCAGATGTATAAAGAGCTTCCAGTATTACTTCTCTATTATAGGTTGAGTGGGGGATTCCACAGATGTAAGATATCATATTTTTCTTAAGACTTTCATTCACTTGGCCACAGCCCCCGTATTTGTCAGAGAAGTTGTATTACCATGACATTCCCTGCCTTAGTCAAAATCCTTCTGTGTTAGTGGCACAGCCTGTCCTGTTGTTGCAGAGGTGTGTCCACTTTTCATCTCATTTACAGAGCAGTTTAATTTCTGCATTCCTACTGAGCGGAGACATTCACTTCTGAGACTTGGGAGCCAGGAGCTTGGCTGCTGTACAGTCCAACTGCGCATCATTCTATTGAAACTCAGCAGCACAAGCTATACAAGCAGGCCTAGGTAGGCAGTGGTTTGTGCATGCCTTACAAAAGCTTTGCTAAAGCATTGGCTGACTTAGGCTCTGCCAACAGCATGGCTGATAGTTAAACTAGTCAGATCACAAACTTAACAGAGTTGGAACGATGTACTGTTGCTAAAGTGAGTAATAAGGATATATTAAGGACAGGATGGTCTTGTGTATAAAGAATGACGTAAGCATACTCTGATAGAGCATAAGACACAGAATGGTTAGAGATGCAGGTAGGGTCTAATATACAGCTCCTTAGACCAGTATAACTTGTTTTGACTGCTGTAGAGTTATAAATCATATATCTTTGTGCAGGCTCAGGGGATGTGGTTTTGTGCCACATTTCCCCACATGAATCTGTGGGGAAATGTATGCATTAACACCTTGTTGAAACAGGTGTGTTGGCAGTGTAACAATAAAGCTGGCTGATTTTTTTGCTTTTGAAGCAAGCCTATAATGTTCTTCTAAATATAAGAATAGCATTGATATAACCTGTCTCTGCACCCACCTGCAGGAAGACCTGATGCTACAGAGCTATTAAGACAAGTAGGTATGCTAACAACAATTGGTAAAAACAGTTATTAAAATGGAGTAGTCAGCAGGTGATCACAGAGATCATGCAGAATTGCATTTGTTCTCTTGGGGAGCATTTGACCCTCATGACTGATATGCATTCACGTTTACTAATTTTCCATTTATGTTTTTGGAGTTTGAGACCTGCTAGCAGAATATTTAATTGTTGTTACATCACAGTGGTGGCTGAGTGATATTTTGTGGTTGTTCCATGGCTGGATTCAGAACCCAGTGAGAAATGTTAGACCAGCTACAAGAAAGGGCTTTGTCTAGGCTCATTCTTCAAGACATAATTTCTAGGAGGAGAATCCTGTTTGCTTTCTTGTCAACTGAGCCATTAGTGAGAGCACCTCTGCCCAGACAGACAAAATGTAGCAATGATCATAGAATCATAGAATAGTTAAGGTTGGAAAGGACCTTAAGATCATCCAGTTCCAACCCTCCTGCCATGGGAAGGGACACCTCACACTAAACCATGACACCCAAAGGCTCTGTCCAACCTGGCCTTGAACACCACCAGGAATGGAGCATTCACAACTTCCCTGGGCAACCCATTCCAGTG
>JAOEHY010028434.1:10438-27919 GCA_025447955.1 Psilopsiagon aurifrons
GGATGCCTTCCACTAGACCAGGTTGCTCGAAGCCCCAGAACTGCCAGGGATAGAGCATCCACAACTTCTCTGGGCAATCTGTGCCAGTGTGTCACCAACCTCACAATAAAGAACTTCCTTATATCTAATCCAAGTCTAAATCTAAATCTGAATAATGTATTACTGAAGCAAGCAGCAGCTTGTCTTCACCACAGCTCCAGGCAAGGCAGCCTCCCTTGCCATTGCCAAGGGTTTCCTGATGAATGATTTTTAAAATTGTGATAGTTTATTGCAAGAAATAGAAAAAACCCAAACAGCTTCAGTGTGAAAATTTGAGCTACTTTTGGGTAAGTAAGTGTCAAGGTCCACTAAGCAGATCGCGTTTTTCTGGTCACATGTTTGTGTGTAATTAGTGCTCACAGGCTTCTAGGCTGTCATAAGGTTGAGGGATACAAAGACAAAAAAGATCAGGTGTTGTTATATGTCTCACATCCACAAACCAGTATTGTTCTGAGCTGAGGGCTGTTAGAACCTGTTGGATTTTCTATTTGTGGGGTTTTCAACGGTCTTCATACCATAACCTGCTCATGAATATATTGCACAGCACTGGCCCAAGCACTTGCAATATCTTCTGAACCCATGTGTTAAGATTCTCCAGCCACAGCTACTCACACTTGAAAGGCAAATTAAATACCTTTAAATTAATGAAGAGATCTTTATTTATGTAATTTATTTCAAGATAATGAATTCGTACATAATTTTTCCTTTAGAGTGTTAAAAAAATACTGCGTAAGAAAACTCCTGGTCTGGACATTGTTCTGTTCAGTGCAAAGGACAGATTGTTGGCATTCCTGGGTAATTCTGCTCTCTGGCAAAGTAGTGCTTCTTATCAAATGCTCTGATGTACGAGCGCCTGAGGGCTTGTTCGCATGGGAAAATTCAGTGGCATTATTCATACGTCTCCACTGCAGAATATGAGTACCCACATGGGAATTCAGCAAGGGTATTTTGCTCTTGAAAAGGCCTGAGTATTGTTATATCATTTCTCCCCAGAAAGACAGCTATGGCACAGGTAATACAACACACCAGAAAAAATGCACCTGGGGACATCAGAAAAGACTGCTTTGTACAAAAGCAACTCTTGACTTGTGTGACAATACATTTCTCTGCTTGAGATAGTTTCTTAATCTGAGCACTCTGCCCCTACTTAAAAAAACCTCCACTCATTCTACTGAGAAATTAAAACCAACACAACGCATGTACTTATCTACACCCATCCACCTACTATTTTAATTATTGATATTAGTCTTACTGCACTTATGCTTTTCTTCTGTAAATGCATCCTTACTCTGAGCACCACCCTCAGGCAGATGTTATCTGAGCAGTGACTACACCTCCTGGTAAGCAAGCAATGTGCCGAATGCTGATGGAGAGGGCTAAGGTTAGCTCAGGAAAAAAAGCAAGAACAGAATCCAGGTAATACAAAACAATTTCACACTTGAAAAGATATTAACAAGATGTGCCGCACCTGCAACCATGAATTTCATTTGCATAGGAGAAAAACAATCTGTGCTCTAAATGTAATACAATGGGTAGGAGAGATGGAAGAAATGAGAAAGAAAACACAGACTGCCTCACATGCAGTGTCCCTTAGCAGTGGCTGGGATGTGGCCTTTGCAGT
Organism: Psilopsiagon aurifrons; assembly: GCA_025447955.1. Lineage (NCBI taxonomy): Eukaryota > Metazoa > Chordata > Aves > Psittaciformes > Psittacidae > Psilopsiagon > Psilopsiagon aurifrons. Next base: position 12,099 of record JAOEHY010028434.1, read on the forward strand.
TCTGCCTTCTGTGTCTACTCTGCTCTTTGTAGTTCTTGCTGAGAGACGCGAAGCAGGTGGTATAGCTTGGAGAGAGATTTCAGAGTCCTCTGGTGCCCAGCAGCATCCACATGCCCCTGCTCAGCACACTCCTGCACAGCTTGCTGCAGCTGCAGCTGCAGTGGGAGAGAAACCAATGGCCCTCGGAGACTTGGGAAAAACCAGTGACGGAATATTTTGTCACAAATTACCTGAGGGAAGGAAAAACAGCAGATTGTTGTCTTTCAGGAGCTGCAGCTAATGTACTGTAGAAAATGTCAGCTGGATCCAGAATGCCTCCAGCCATTCAGACAGGAAGGTACAGAAAAGGAGCATCCACAAAGGATGAGGAATCCCTCTTCTTCTCAGACTGCTCTCGCATTTCTGCATGACTGGTGTTGAGGGTGTAGAAGAAGCAGGCAAAAGGCCACCAAGCTATGGCCTCCCAGTCCCTCTGCTGTGCTATAGCCTTCCACCAACACAACCTGGGTGAGCTATTACACCCCATGGATTCCCCTTCCCACTACATCCTCATACTACATCTGTAATGTGAAGAATCGCAGCCACATCTTACACCTGGGCAGCTCTGATTTTACCATTACTGGAGACAGTAATGCTAATCCCCTTCCCCTATTTCCTTCACTCTCCTATCTATCTAAGACATTGGGCTACCAGCTACACAAACCCATGGCAAATAAACACTAGTGAGTATAAAGATCTATTTCGTGCCCCAAGATGGGGTTTCTGAGCAGGACTGGCACTTAGGTGGCCATATTTCAAAACATGACTATATTCATCTCACATTCTTCTAGTACGTACCACACATTTTAGAGTCAATGTGACTTTAAAAGAAATGGATGCATAAAGCAGCTGTGTCTACTCACTTGCAAGTTGTTATTGGCTCTCTGTGCTCCACATTTTCTGATTCTCAGATTGCACTTTGAAAAGCAATCAAAAAAATTACAGTCTTCATCTCCCGTGCAGTTCTGTTCAAGGATGTCCCTCATTTTGGGTTCAAAAAAGGCCATATCCACATCAATGGCCACCACCTGTGGATCAGAACAACCCATCAGATCCAGCACAGCAGAGCTTGTGGGACAAGGCTGAGTAAGCATTCCTTGGTGCTTGCTTTTGGAAATGCTATGCTGAGAGCATCTGCCAGTGGGGAACTCGAATCACAATGAATGGGCTTTATTTTGCCTAACTGGGCTGTGCTAGTCTCATAAATACTACTTTTTAAGCAAAACCAGCCAATGCATATGACAGCAGGAAAGGGAAAATGATTTGTGGCCAATACACTTCCCTGAGGTCAACTGTGTTGGGACTTCCAACTTGAAGATTAATTTACTTCTTGTTGCAGCATATGCAGATGGCACCTCAACATTTTAATTATACAACAGTGCAAATTATCCACAGGCCAGATGGTATCATTTCACAATCCACCATTCCAACTAAACCTTTGACTTTACCACTGTGGAGAATAGCAGTGGGATGTACAGAATTACCTGCATCTGGTACAGCTCTTGCAAACCTGCTGTTGCCTTTAGTGGGTTTGAGCCCATTCGCATGGAGAAAGAGATCCCTGAGGCTGTTGAAAGTTGGGGCTGGCTTTGCCATGTCCTATTTCTATGGTTTGACTCATTTATTGAGCATGGTTCTTGTTCTGGTTGTCCAGAAATAGAGCCCAGCCAGCAGTTGGTCTCAGCAGAAAAAACAAGGACGAAAGGGGTCAACCACTTTTCTCACCCCTACACAAGGCCTGCTGAACAGTGAATACACAGCACAGAGAGGTCTGCAGGGCTGCTGCCCATGGGGAGCAAAGGGCTGCACCCTCAGCTTCTGCCAAGTGCCACTTCACCCATGACTACCTCCCTTAAAAAAATCACAGCAGTAAAGAGAGAAAGAAAGGAAGCCAGTAAGGGGTTGGCAGCTGCTTGATGTGAGACAAGCTGTGGGTGACCACAGTGAGCACAGCCTGCCTTCAATGCTATGGATGGATGCAGCAGCCAGCGTAGGTTCAGAGCTTCACTTAACACTTGACAGTCAGGGGCAGAGATGCTCCTTTGCAGCAGCAGACACTCATCTTCATGGGGGGAAACGTCTGAGACCTGGGCAAAGCCGAGCTACTTGGGCTAAAAGGGCAGTCTCATTTTTTAGGATTCAACCTCCCATGTAACAGGGGAAGCTGAACTGTGTGGCTGAAGCATCTGGATCAATCACAGGAACAAAAGACGTCTGGACTGGTAGAAGGCCAAATAAGCCTTCCACAGACAAAAGAAAGAACACAGTTTAATCTTCATTTTATTCTACTCTTTTCTCCCTGTGGAAAAAAAGATGAGGCATAGCTTTAAAAAGTATTTTTAAGCTTCTTGGAGAGCTTGATAATGACATAGCCTAAGGAATTTTACATGCTTGGACAGGCAAGTTTTTCTTTTCTTTTCTTCTTTACTTCCTTAAGCTCTCTGCAGTTTTGCTGTTCACCTCTTTGAAAGGTTTCTCCAGTCCTAGGGTTGCTGCATCATCTCCCAGGTGGGTTTCTGCCAGCACCGAACACTTTTGACAACCTGATAGATTGCTCCTCTAGGAAAACCAGCCCTGGTTCCCAAAAGTGCTGCTGCCAAAGGGTTCAATGTTTTCACTGAAGTTCATCTGTTCTGTTACAAAAATGTGTGGGCATGCAGCCAGACCCTGAGAAGATAGATTTGGATGACATTCTACCTGTAAACAGCTACGTTTTGGTGGGGTTTGTTATGATTGTAATTGATGGTGAAAGTACCTGAGGAAATTCAGGAAGGACTCAGCTGGTTTAAAGTTATGTTTAAGGTGCTGTAGTCTTTCTAATAGAGCACTGTATCCACCCAGACCTCTTTCTAACTCTGTAGCTCCATAGCAGCTTAAAATTCGCCTGGATGGCCTACAGGCAGTGATCTCTCCCCTTCATGCTACAATAACAGCAGGTAAAGGCTGGAGTGAGGGCTGGAGGCTTATCCCCTCCATTTGAGAATAACCCTCAAAGTAAAACTATTGCACTCCAGGTACATTCCTTTGAGCATTAGCAGTGTCATTACTGGGATGTGGAATAGTGGTACTATTATGGGTGTTTGTTATTATCCTATATGAGGCATAAGAAAGTGAAAAAATTGCTTGAAACAAACATAAGTGACAAAAAAGAGACTGCTTTGCTGTGTCCCCATTCTGGAACTGGTAGGTAAAATCATCTAGAGTTTCTGCTTCCCACTCCCCTTCCTTCTTTGTCAATCAGAACATCTCTCTGTCCCATCTTGACTGTGTGTATCTCCTGTATCCCAGGCCAGTGGGTAATAATGGGTGATACCAACAAGCTGTAAGTAATGTACAACTGGGTGAGCCATGTGTGAGCAGCAACTCACATTTTTCTTTAACTAGCTCTCCTAAAGTACTGAATTAGAACATTTTCCTATACCAGAAGGTGACTGCCTTCTCTTTGGACCCAGAACTCACAGAAAGATCCTGGAGAAGCAAGCCTTACCAAACAGAAAGAGTCCATAACATACCATAAGGAAAGAGTCTTTCAATATTCTTTCTCTTTTCCTAAATGAAGCCTCTTTTCCTGTAAGTAGGCTGTATAACAGACGCTCTGGTGTGTGCTCAGCCACATGCAGTCACAGTCCTGCTTAACTGAAATAGATGGGCAGAGCCTGTCTCGCTGCTGTACCCCACTCTGCCTAAGTACTGGTATGCTTACAGTTTCTTGCTGTAGCTCCTCACATTCCCCGTTCAGCTGCTGTATTGCACCTGAATAAACAATGGGTGGGAAGAGAAAGGTGAAAGAAAAGCACTCTAATTGCTCTTAATGGCTGTATGTTTAGGCAATGTTTGTCTAGTACTCTGAAGATGATGTTACATTAACAATCTGAGTACTGAAAGTAGCATTCACTCAGTGCAGAAACTCCACTGATGTTACTGCAAATTGTGAGGCTAGTTCTAACACTTACTGCACAGTGCCCCTAATCTCCACATACAATTTCCACCAAAACCAGTGGAATTTCTGTTTGCAATGTGAATGCAAGATACCAGCAGCAATCTGGTGCTGAGCTACATCACTGCTTGGAAAACATGCATCGCTATTTAGGTCTGAGTTACAACTGGGAAGTCAAAGAGTAATGGTGCCAGGGAGTTTCATGTCACTATCCTTGGATCATTTCCATACAAGTTGAACAGTAAGCACAAATGTGTGTGTTTGGATGGGGGAGTTCCCCTTGTGTCAGGACAGACAATTCAGCCTTAGCTTTCAAATTCAGTTTCTCCTTTCAGCACCACTCACTACCAGAAATAGTTGCTATGATTCAAATTACATCTTCCTTTACAGCTTTTGAGATCTCCTTGCCTTCAGGAGGTATCCCTCACCACATCCAAGGGACCCTGTCAGTAGCAGTGCCTTTGAGGAGGTGAAACAAACCAGAACTAAGCAAGATGTTGTCAAAACAAGCAGCAGGATTTAGTGCTCCGAAATGTGGCTGCACAAATTACAAAGAGGAGAAGCGGCAGAGAGTCTTCCTCATTGCCTGTGAGTGCATTGGCTTTGCAAAAACTTGGCCAAAAGCTGTACAAGAAATGTCATTTTTACACTTCTAGTGTCATTTACACTGGGATTTGACCTCAAACTTCCGCGGCACCACCCTGGAGACCCAACTTACCGTTAGATCATGCCTGATAGCGAAGTTTTCTGGTTTGATGTCGCACAAGTGAAGTGGGTGAGAGAAATCATTATCAAAATGCCGTGCCATGTCCAGAAAGCTGAGTGCAATGTCAATGATGGCTCTCACCCTGCTTCTGTGGCCAGCAAAGGTGGGACTGACCATATTTTCCAAGGGAAAAAGAGTTTTGTGCCAGGCATGTCCAGCTGTGAGATACTCCACAGCATAGAAGTGTCCACAGGAGCCAATAATTCGTAGCACATGTTTGCTGAAGTCCTGCAGCAAACTGAAGTAGATATATTCTTCCTGCTGGAGCAAGGACCACATACTGGCCACCTGTGCTTTCCAGTGTGGTCCCTTCTTCCTTGTCCACAAGGGCCCCATGGTATTGTTAGATAGTTCTAGCCCCAGGACATTTTTGACCTCCAAGGCTACCATCAGCAGAAGCTCTGTTTCAGGAATATCCTCTGTTTCCACTTCTTCTAGCATGCTGAGATGCTGGTAGCTGGAGAAGATCTCCTTCTTGGATTTCAGGATGATGGGCTGGCCTCTCCAGTCAGCCTGGATGACCTTCTTACCTCTGTCATAGTAAAGGCAGTGTTTATACACCAGATTCCGTGCCACACACAGGTCCTCACAGAGGTCACCAGTCAGGGCTCCACTGCTGTAGTCAAGACACTGGTGAGAAAGAGCAGAATATTCATACAAGGACCATATGCCCCTGGACCCCACAGAAGAAAGGCAAATGGTAGGAAAAAGTTCTAAGCTTGAGAGGCTTGCAGCTGTACTGCAAGAACGTACCTACAACCACTGGTGTTCAGTGGTTTTTTCAGAAGTCTATAGAGACCTTTTACTCACAGGGGTTTTGCTTCAAAACAGGGATTCTTTGGATGGTAATGGACAGTTCCTGGCGCATATGAATTCGGTGAGACAACCTTTGAACACACTTGGCTGTGCAATGTGAGATTCTGGGCTGTAACACTTGGAGATAGTTTCCAGTGGAATGCAGGACTTTTCTGAGAGGTTCAGGGCAACATAACTTAGACATCCCCCCTTAAACTACAGAAAAATCCACGGGCAACTGGATTGCTGGGGTCTTGCACAGCCCTGTGTGTTTAGCTTTGCACTCAAGATGTCCTGAATGAAGCTGTAAGAACCTTCCTCTCTACTACCATGAAGCACAGAGGTTGCACTCAGTCCTCTTGAACCAAGAGCTTTCAGAATTTTCAAGTATGTAAATGCTGTAGAAAAAAAAAAATTAATTTTGGGTTCTTATAAGTAATTATCAAAAGCGACATTTTAGTATTAATTGCTTACATACTTATTTTTATTTTAACTGGGAAAAAAAATCAGCTTGTGGAAACATAGGAACTGCTGCGTGTTAGTTAAATGGTCACTGCAGATTCACACAAGAACTGCAAGGAATCCCTCACCAGTCCTTCCCTTGACCCATAATTATTTCCATATCTTCATTTCCAAACGTGTTAGCAGTCAATACATTCCTATAGGCATTCAGAAGTGCAGCTGCAGGGACTGCTGTGGGCGAACCAGTAGAGGGGATGAACAGAGGTCCCTGGTGGAAGGGGAATAGACTGGTGGTGTAGAAAGCCAAACATCTGGGAGGCAGCCTGACAGTGTCAGCCTTCCTCATTGCTTTCTAGCATTTGAACCTTCATTTAAATCAGCCGCCAGCTCTCTCTGCATGTGGAGCACTTGCAACGGCTGCCTGAGTCCCACCCCCTTTGTGTGACTTGCTGTTATATACACAAGAAACATGATGACAAAACACGAGCGATGCATTTACTTAGGGCAGTGTCCAAGATGTGCACTAGAGGAATATGTACTGATGCCAGGCAGCATTCAGAGTCAAACCTTAAACAGGACACTGGGGAATGGGTGGAGGATTAAGTCCAAAATCCAGGAATGGTGATAAATTGACTGAAAGTGCTTACTGAGGGCAGTTCAGACAGACATAAAATTTATTTATGCTCTGATGATCTCATGGGCCAAATGAGAACATTCGATTCCAGCAAGGAGAGCCAGGTAAGAAATCTTTACTGTGAATGCCCTGATCCTGAGTCCAGGGTGATATATATGTGTGAAACACATGCATCTGCATGCACATCCACATCATGGTGGCCTAGCAGACTTACTGGGCTGTCCACAGACTTCAGAGTACGCATATGAATTGTCTTGCTTTTGAAAATCTATGTCTATGAATGTAACACAAATTTATGCTCCCCTTTTAAGGAGGAAATGTAGTTTTCCTGATAGCAGTTATTTCTATATGGAATCCTAAATGCTTTTTGAAAATTATAAACTGAATAAATTTTGGGGGTTTTCTTTGGAGCATAAATACAAACACATTTAAAATCAGTGCTCTCCTACTGAGATCACAGCCTAACTCTTCTTCTGCTACAGTAAGAGAATATAGGTCTTAGTCCTGTAATTGAATCCACATGGGTGATTCAATTGCCCCAGTGCACAATTTTACTGTGGTCCATCAAGTTCACTCTTAGATGGCTCACATGCATGGACCCCTGGCATCTAGAAGAACACATGCCCAGAAGACCTGTAGTCAAACATGTGCGCACAGAGCTTATTTTCTCATGTTGCCATCACATCAATCTGAATGACATTAAAAAAGAAAATAGTTGTGGAAAACAGTCTCACATTTCCCAGACATAGAGGATGAGTCATTTTTGAGCCTGGCTTCAGTTTAGGACTTGTCTGCTGTTCCACTTAAGCCCATAAGTCTTCGGTTATTAACCTAGTACCTAACAAACAAATCTCCGAATTGGATTGTTCTTACACTGAACGCGTGTGGTATTTTGCAAACTGGGATCTGTGAAAGGAAACTTGATCAAAGATTTCCTGGTCCCATAGTGGTGAAACGCAGATCAGCCTTCCAGAAGTAATGCTCTCTTCTGGTCACCAACACAAACAAGAGCTTCAAAAAGGCTTCCTCAAATAAGCAGGCAAGAAGTTTGAACAATTTTCAAGGCATCTCTTTGCACTCACAAAATGTAGTGAGTTGTGAGTCACTCAGTGGCTTTAAAAATCTCCTCAGCTTTCTGTTCATTGTAACCTAGAAAAGGCTGACTGCACCTTCATGTCTTCACTATCCCCTCCATTATTTCAACTTCAAGAGTTTTATGTTTGCTGTAAGCATAATATACTAAGCTTAGCTCCCTTCCATGATAATCCTAATTCCTGCAGCCCCTGAATGATTTCTGTGGGTTTATTCCCTCCCTATTTCTTCTCTTCATTTTCCACTCCTCCAGCCTTAGAAGGACAGACATCAGAACTGAACGCTGTTCTCCAGTGCTCCAAAGACAGCCAACAGCTCTTCCGTACTTCTCCTTTTTGGAGACATTCTGAAATTATATCAGCCTTTTAGGCACAGCCTGCACCAGTAGTTCATGTTGGAATAATTATTTGACCCCATGTCCTTTCTAAAGTCATAGAATTTTACAAGACACTCTTCCATCATATTGGCATAGCTTGTACTCCTGTGCTCCCCAGTGTACTAGCTTGCATTTTACTGTATTAATACACGTTTTGGTGGACTGACAAAATTTAGCCCGGTGATTCAGATTTAATTCTTGTCCCGGGTTCAGCCAGCTGGAGCTTAAACCACAACACTTGTCATGAAAAGCTGGTCTGTTTATTATTTACCAGCCTTTGAATTACCCATACAAGTTTGGTGACGTTTTGCTTCACCATACAAGATTTCACATAATTGTGATCACTGCTGATAAAAAGAACCAATTCCCCAAAGAACTCTTCCAGAAATGGTCCTCCACACTGTTATACCTCTCTTAATGACTGCATTCTGAGTTCTGTCGATGAGACAGTTTTAAGTCTACCTAATGAGCACCCTTTGAATGTTGCTAAGTGCCAGATTTTTAAAACTAAAATATGAAAGTGATACTAAGCCAAAAGCCTTATGGAAAAGCAGCTATACTGCACCGAAATGCAAACACCAGCATGCTTTAGACTTAATAATCTCTTTCTATTCAAAATTGGCTAGAAAATTTGGAATATCCTTAGTGCACTTACCAAGATAAGCTAAAAAAAAAAAATCCTGGGTCTAAATTAGCATAAAAGTCTAAGTTAATGCAAACCCAGCTAAGGATTCATATAGATTTGAATAACTTACTGTACCCCCCATCAGTCAGGCCTGAAACTAAGTCATGTCTTGTCATCAAGTACATCTCTTACGTAAATGCAATACTGAGCAAGGCTTTGGAAGGCATCAGAATTAATTTATTTCTCTGGAGAAAACAGAAATTGATTGCTGTGATTTAGTGTGCTCAGTGTGAATGAAGATGAGACAGGTGCTAAGAATGAGTAAGTAATTTTTTTGAGTTAAAGTTTGTCTCTACAAAATGCCCAGTGCTACTTTAGTCTTCCAAGTGTACTGCACAGCTGTACATATGTACATTTTGCTCAGAAGAAGGAAACAAACCTTCCAAAATGCCACTTGCAGGAGTATGCAACCATGCAGGTTTCACTCACTTGCTTAAAGTAGGTCATCTTATCTCCTACTGAAAATACGTCTGATGACAAATAAAATAGTTTCTCTTGGAAGTCAAATTTTGCTTAACAAAAGGCATGAGACTCAAGCCATCAGATAATTTCACAGATCAGTTCCACTTTCTACAACTGTGAAACTCGTGCTGTGCTCAGAAGATGTATCAGTACTTCTTTTGTGACTGTTGAAGATGAATTCATGTTCTGATCATTCCACTAAAAGGACAATCCCTTTAAACACCATCTGGGAAAACTGTTGCTTTCAAACCTTAACCATGCTGTTGAAAACTCACCTATCCAAAGAGATGAGCGCAGCAATCTCAGCTACTCTTCCTCTGGAAGGAGGGCCTGCAATTGAGCTGTCACACAGTGACAGAGACAACTTTCCAAGCTTGTGCCTAAACCTGATCCCTCCCAGTGATTTTGAAGTCCTGCCTAAAGCTCTCCAAACTGAAAACCAGCAACAAGTCTCTGTGTGTCTGTTTGCTGGAGAGTGTGATGGCAAGGGCCTGAACCACCTGGTGCACCTCCATACCTCTGTGCCCTTCCCAGCCATGAAAGGAGCAGGCAAGATTCACTCCTTCTGCAGTCCCGAGCTCAGCTGTTCTTCAAGACGGAGTAAAGAAACTGCGTCTCTCTGCCATTAAAAACACACTGCCAGGACCACTGTCTACAGCTTCACTTCATTACACAGAATTTTAGGGAAGTATGCAATCAGTTTTTGCTTGTGTTAGTAATAGATTATATAGATTAGATTTAGATTTAGATTTAAGGAAGGAATTCTTCAATGTGAGGGTGGTGAGGCACTGGCACAAGTTGCCTTGAGAAGCTGTGGATGTTCCATCACTGGCAGTGTCCCTGCAGATGGCAGGTGGATTGAAACTAGACGATCTTAAGGTCCTTTCCAACCCAAACCGTTCTGCGATTCCATGATTTAATTTTCACCAGCATTCCTCCCTTCCCACCTAACCACTGGCACTACAAATACCTTATTTAAGAATCAAAATTAAACTCAGAAGTCAAACCCACACTGCTCCTCTTTTCAAAGTGTTTCTTGCACAATTCTAAATCTGGTCTTTTTTCCTTTCTTTTTGTCGATCTTTTTTCCGAGATTTTAATGAATACTTACAAACCCTTTCTTAAATATTTAATACCTACATCCTAAATGCCAGCCCCTGCCAGACGCAAAGGAGGCGTCACCCGCTGCGTGGCATTTCTGAGTGGTGACATTCCTACAAACACCTTTGCGAATAAATAAACACAAAAAAAACAATAAAAAACAACCCGGAGGAAGCTTTCTTCCCGCTGAAGAGCGTGCGGGATGCCGAGCAGCCTTTTCCAAAGCGCTTGGGAAGCGCTCTCGCGCGGCACGCCAGGACACCCGGCGGCCCGCACCTGCCCTGGCCCCGGAAAGGCTGCTCGGGAGGCAGCGGCACAGCCGCTCCTCCCGCCGGGTGCTGCGGTTCCCCCGGGGAGCCGGAGCCGGGCAGGAGCGCCCCGTTGACCGCAGCCCCGACGGACACCCCGTGCCTCAGCCTGCCGGGCCGGGCGGCCGCCGGAGATGCCCCGCGTCCCGCCGGGGCACGTACCAGCCTCGCCAGGATCCGGTGGCTCTTCTCATCCGTGCAGCGCTCGGAGAAGACGCTCCTGTGGAGGAGGAAGAGCAGGGCGCTCACCACCACCCAGCAGGCAGCCCAGAAGAGGAGGAGCACCAGGGTGCATCGCCGCCAGATTTTGAGCCGCAGGCGCTTCAAGCCCGGGATGCCCCTCATCGTCGCGCCCGTGCTGGGCTTGCGCGGCCGCTTCAGCCGCTGCGGTCCCGGGGGGGCTGCGCTCTCCTCCCCGCACGCGTGTCCCGCTCCTCGCCGGGGCCCATCTCCAGCCGCCCGCTCCGGCCCCGCTCCCGCGCCACTCCCCGGGCCGGTGCTGCCCTGACGGAGCCCCAAGCGCCCCTTTTGAATTTAAGCCACGTAGTTCCGCCGGCTTTTGCCTGCTCTCCCCGTGCCAAGCGGCCCCTGCAGCCTCCCGTCGGCTCCTGCCCCCTTCCCCCTCCCTTCCCCTCAGAGTTGCTCACCCGAGAATAAAAGGAGGGTTGAAGGTTGACGGAGGCGGCTGTGGGAACCCTACCCGCCCCATCCAGGCGGCTGCCCGACCCTTGGAAACCGGCAGCCTGGAGACGGACGGTTCCTTCTGATGAAAGCTTCGCCGCCCGTCAAATAGGGGGAGGAAGAAAAACAAGTTGTTTATTCTGGAGCAACTTCTCTAGTTTTATCCGCCCGCTGCCGAAAGAGGAAGACAGAGGAGTGCTTCAGGTGGTCGTCCACTAACGCACCCCCAAAGGAGGGGCAACTCCTTGGCCCTCCAGCAGCTCCCACAGCGTCCCCCTCCACCTTGGTCCCGGCGATGCAGGCTGACTGCCGGCCGGCACTCCAAGACTCGGCTCCCTCGGCAGCCCGGGGGGGGCGGGAAGCCAGCGGAGCAGCCCCTTCCAAAGCGTTCCCAAAGCAGGGCAGGGTATACAGGATCCCAGGGTGCTGGAGGAGATAAACTGCCTCCTGGCTGTCTGGAAAAGAGAGTATCCATGGCTAGGTATGTCCCTCTTGGAAGAGGGGTCAGCTGCACACAACAGTCTCTTAATACATTCGACTTTGTTGATGTTTCTGCAGAGTCAAAACCCAGATGTTTGTTCCTGTGTGGCAAATAGGATCCTGGCATCCTTTCCTCAGTCCATGTGTGGATGCTCACCACTTCTGTTTAGACCACCATGCTCACTTTGTTTTCCCTTGACTACCACTGGGCATCTCACCATCACATCTTTTTTCAATAGGAAAATTCATATTTTAAAGTACAGCTCCATGCAATAAGGGTGTCTGATTCAGGTTTATGGCCAGATACAATGAAAAGGGACCAGATTAATCTTCTTTCCTGTGTACTGACGGTTACCTCAAGCTACTTGCGACTTCATAGCAGGAAGATAAATTGCAGCTCATGAAACCACTTGGAAGGTAGATTATTTACCCAGATGAGTAAGAATAGCAGAATCTAGCGCGCAGTCAGAGAACTGCAGAATAATTCAGTAGACTTCTTACAGTGTGCAAATTTTCTGGTACACATTATTTCAGTAAATTAATTCAGTAAATTAATTTAGTATTTGAAAGGGAAAGCTCACTGTTGAAGAGCTGGGTTCAGGGATCTATGTCCTGCACCATCATGTCCAGCTTAATGAAAAAAATCTCCCTGTACGTGCTGTTAAAAATAAACATGTGTCTAGTGACATGATCGACTTTGTCTCTCAGAACACGAGGGGAAGAGCACAGGTTCAGCAAACTTGCTGCTGTGCACACCTTCTGCATGGTCTGTGCAGTCCCCCTCTACATGGCAGAGCAGGGCTTGAATTACAGCTTCCAAGTAGATGTCAGACTACAACAGAAAAGAAAATGGAAAGACGAAAAGTACTGCTGAAAATCCTACAGCTTGCTAGAGCATGGCAGCAGGGAGGGGATGTGAGAAGAGCAAAACCACTTTCATCTCACAAGAGTCTCAGGAGCAGACTCATTATCACTAGCCACATCTTTTATCACTAGTGTGTTTTGCTCTCACTGCAATCTCATTTCTTCGACTGCAAGGACTGTCTTTGGCCATTCTTCTAATATTTAATATTTTTATATTTAATATATTTCCTGGTCATTTTACAGAGAGGAAGCTTCCTCTGAGGCACTGATGATACAGGCTGGTTTTGGGGAATGTAGCAAGCCAGAAAGACCAACTGGGCAACCAAGAAGTGAAAATTTTTAGTCCTGTTTCTCAGACTGATGCAGAATACTGTCAGAAGCTGTCTCTGACCATTTTGGATGTTCATTTGGAAATTCCTAGGGCATGGAGTGGGAAAGGGCAAGAGGGACAGCTGCTTAGCTTTTCATCTGTAAGGAGTACTAGCTAGGTTTGAACACAGCCACAGTGTTTGAACCCTGGCTGCTGCCTAGGAGGTAAAACTGCAGATCTGCCATGCCTGTGTCAGGAACCATCCTGAGATGGATGCAGGTGTGTCTCATGGAAAAGGGACAAAGCTGGTGGGGGAAAACCAAGCATCAGAATATCTTCCTACAGCTTGGTCCTAAGCTGTCTCGGTACTAGTTTAGACACTACCAAAACTGTATCTATTTTACACTTTGTTTATTTCAAGTGTGAATCTTGACTTCTCTGCAGCATTCCCCAAAGGATATTATGTATGATTATTTCATGTTCCTCAAATCCTGCGTATGTATCATTTGTTTTAATGATGATTCTGAAAACAAATATTAATTACTCCTTTCTTTGAGCTAGGAAGAAAAGATGGAGACTTCAGATCTGGTTAGTTGTCGTGGCTGAGCTGCTCTGATTGCTACTGAAAAGAACAAGCATGTTCCTTCCTCCTCCACCATCACTTCCCTGCTTTCCCCTTGCTCTTGCCTGCCTCGTCCAGTCCCTTCTCCCAGCGAAAGAGCTGTCCTGCTGCCCAGTGAGTCCCCTCCACTCACTGCCAGGCCAGAGACCTGTAAAGCTGTTTTTTGCTGGGATTATTTTCAGACGTGTTAGAAAGCTCCAGGGATGCCTCCAGGCACACGAGTAGGCTGCTGCAGTGCCAGGAGCTTGGGGATGCTGGAGGCAGAACTGTCCTGCTGGCTCAGCTGTGCTGGATGTCTCCACCTTGAGAGAATGCAATGCAGTCTTGCAGATAAGGTGATCTAAATGGAAATACTTGCTGAAAGGAACAGTCCTGTCACCCCAGCTGTACACTTCTGCTGCTTCCCTGGGAGCTATATCAGGGTAGTTAGCCCAGCAGGCAGCACCCGTAGGTTTCTGAATGCACTTTTCATTTCTTCTTGAGATACCATTCACTGGATTTGGGGGTGTGTAAGGTTCCGACATCCTTCTCTTTGATTTGGGAACAGCTGTTGCACATATCAAGTGCAATTCTGCTCTTAGCATGCAAGTCTGCTGCTTTAAAATTATGGAATAAGAAGAAACAGGCTAAGGATATCTAGTTTTAATAAAGTTTTTAACAGCTTTAATTAATAAAAAATGAAAGTACATGAAGCAAATGCAACTTGCATGACACTCACACTTGACTGCTCACTGGTTTCATTTTATGATAAATACTACTAGAGGCATTTGCAGGGGGTAGAACCCTGCCTTCCCAAAAGATTTTGATACAGCATTCAGCCAGCAGAGAGACTTTGTACCTAGTTGTTAAACCTCTGACCTTTCAAATGTCCCATTGACTTTAGTGGGAGTGAAAAGTTGGACAAGGATGGTAAACATATGTGTGTGTACACCTACACTTATGGATGTACCTGCATATATATATAGACATCTTCAGAATGGATCAAGAATTGACCCAGGAAGCTTGGGTTCAGGGGAAGATAAAAGCCTAGGTGCTTTAGGATCAGAGGCCTTAACCTTTAGTAACAATCTGTTGGTAGCTGAAAAATTCAAAGCTAGTTTTAGATTCCCCTAAACTCCAAGGTTCTTCAGACTACCAGAGTTAGTTCAAGTCCATTCTCTGTGAAACATGTATCTAAGTGCCTCTCTGTCCCGTAGCAATTTTCCTTTGAAAAAAATCTGCATCATAGAAACCTTGCTTCCTATAGATATTAAAATGTGACAGTTTCACATTCCATTCTTGTATTCCTAAAGGAAGCTATGTTCTTGCTCTCATTTTAGCTGAGAATTAAGCTTGATGAAAATTAATTAGTAGAAGTTGAATTAAAGCAGGTGACATCAAGGGCAGTAAAAATAATCCTGAATTAGTTCCTACCCAATTAAATTGCTGAAGCATTTGAATTACTGCTTCAAGCACGATGACATCAAGCTGGTCTCCTCTTCACGGCTCTGTTGGGCACATCACAAAATTGCTCATCACCAGTGACAGTTCAGAGCTGGAATAACCACAGGCTTCAGTGGGCAGGAGGGAGGTGCCTTGGCAAGGCCAGGCAAAGGAACCTGGAATGATGTCTGCCTTTACTGTCCACCTACCTGTGGGCTTAGCAGCTCCTCAAGCCAGGACCAGGAGGAGTCCAGCCTTTAGAGCTGCTGAGCCTACACATTTCTCACAGCCTTCAGACAGAAACTGTGTTGCAAAGACTCAAGTTGTGTTAGGCTGTTAGTCCTTATTTTCCCGATTACTTAATTCTTTATGAGAGTTCAATAGAAGGAAAATAAATCTGTCATTATGAACCTTGGCACTCAAGTTAATGAAATATAACACTGGTTCATTAGGAGTTATTGTTCTGTTTGATTGATTTCATCACCTTCTGTCATCAGCCCAAGGTTGTCTACAGAAATAGGATACGTTTCTGTTCATCTTTCACAGGGCACACATGACTTGTGGGGTTGAGTGCGCCCTCAGCAAGTTGCCGATGACACCAAGCTGTGTGGTTCACTTGATACACTGGAGGGAAGGAATGCCATCCAGAGGGACCTTGACACGCTTGTGAGGTGGGCTGATGGCAACTTGATGAAGTTTAACCGTGATAAGTGCAAGGTCCTACACCTGCGTGGGAGCAATCCCAGGCACAGCTACAGGTTGGGCAGAGAAGAGATTGAGAGCAG
>JAOEHY010028434.1:28019-42448 GCA_025447955.1 Psilopsiagon aurifrons
GGACTGTAGTGATAGAACAAGGAGTAATGGGTTCAAACTTAAACAGGGGAAGTTTAGATTGGATATGAGGAAGAAATCGTTTACTGTGAGGGTGTTGAGGCACTGGAATGGGTTGCCCAGGGAAGCTGTGAATGCTCCATCACTGGCAGTGTTCAAGGCCAGGGTGGACATAGCCTTGGGTGGCATGGTTTAGTGGGGGGTGTCCCTGCCCATGGCAGGGGGGTTGGAACTAAATGATCTTAAGGTTCTTTCCAACCCTAACTGTTCTATGATTCTATGACTTGCGTATTTTCCTGCTAGAAGCTCAGGAAACTTTAAAAAGCTGTTCAAAAGCTGTTGAAAGTATACTTTAGCATATGAAGATGTATTTCTGATTTCCTGTGGCAAGGCTGAATTACTGAAAAATATCACAAGGTTTGATGCAGGTTTGAACACACTCTATAAGCAGTAAAATTCCCCTGCAGAGTACCAAGTCTATCAAAGGAATCCAAAAGTATTTTTTCATTTATGCCATTAATCAAAAAGAATACGCTGAAAATTACACAAATTTTATTGCATCATTGTGCAGAGAGTTTATTGGGTCACATTGCAAACCAGAAACAGAAAAATGGCACAATATAACACACAGAGGATAGCTTTGTGGACAAGGGAAAAGCCTAGAGTAATTCATTGATTTAAACAAGGGAAAGCACTTAGACAGAAAAGCTTTTCTACATATATATAGAATAAAAAATTTGTAATATGTTTTGTTCTGTTTGCTTTTTATTCTCAGTACATATTTCTTAGGCATAGTTGCCCCTGAAAGCCAAAGATTATTATTTCCTCCTTCCCTTTTACCACTTTCTGGATTCCACACCACAAATTTAAATTGTCCTGTTCTTCTCATATATCCCCTTCCAATTAATCTCTTTATTAACTTCATGCTGGCTTCTCCCTGTCCTTTGGAAACAGTATTGTCTGAAGAAGCCAGTGAGATACCTTGGCAATGACTGTGTCAGATTGCAGCGTGCTTGTAATTCTTCAGATTGGATGGAGCAGTCAAGATGTAAAAACATCCTGAAGTTTCTGTCCACATATCAGAAATGATGCCAAACACCGCACCACCTATTGTTTCTCTGCTCCACTCTTTATCTGCTCGTGCTGCCAGTCATCAACAGGGAAAAGCAGCTTTATTAGCTGTAAAATGAAACTTAATCAGTTTGCAAGTAGAATTATAAGTGGAATTGTCCTGGCCTGGGATTGAAGCTAGTGACTTGAGAACAATTTTTCTAGCCTAGCGGATGCTTTCCAACAGAACCTGCTGCTGTGTGGCATGTTGTGTGCCTGTCCACAGCGTGTGAAAGGGAGAACAAAGAAGTGAAAATGCTGCGATTCTTTTCCAGTCTTTCTAGATGCAGTTTCTATTCTCTGCACCAAGTTCAGGACAAGTGATCTCATTATGCCAGTACTGACTCTGGCTCTTTGTAGCCTCCCTTTATGAGTGTCTGAAGCAATTCCAGAATATTTTGAAGTTGCAATAAGGTTATGTAAAAGGAAAAAAAAAAACCCCACAGCATCTAATAAGCTAATTCCCTCTGGCCTCTTGCATTGTGCTGTTATTTATGTGAGTGAACTAAGATCATTCAAGCAGGCATATTATTTTACAATATACATATGGAATTCACTAGGCTGTGATCATTTAGATACATGGTAGCTCAAAAGAGAAAGAAATTAAGTGTTATCTTTTCTAGTCCAATAACTAGATTATATATTTCAGTGTATTAAGAAGATGAATGATAGCTGATGCTGTCTGAAAAGTTACCATGTTGTCATAGAGATTAGAATCAGTCCAGCTTTATGGCTGCAGACTCTCTAAACTGACTTTATGTTAGGAATTTGCACCAGGTTGGTTTTAAATTTGTTTCACAGGCAAGAGTGATTGAAGATAGCCATGGCCCACAGCCCTGCATCTTGTTATGCCATAGATTTGAAAATGCAGCTCAGCTGTTCCCAGAGGTCTGCGTGATCTCTCTTATGAAAAGAGGAATGGAAACCAAATTAACTGATTCTGGGACATGGAAAAAAGCATCCCCATTGTAGGCACAAGTGACCCCCAAGTGGATACTTTCAATATTGCACATGCAAGGTTTTGTAAACTGTAAATAGACCTTGAGAGAGAATCAGTGCTGATTTTCTCCATTCGCATAAGCAAATCTGAATTTTCTTTATTGTTTTGCTCTGTTCATTTGGCTCAAGGGCTGTGTACAATAGCACGTCATGTTTAAAAATCCAGTGAAATGCAGCTATCACGTGATAGCTCACAGCTCAGTTACAAGTGGGTACATCCATTTCCGGGGTTCTCGTCTAAAAATACAAATCTGAAATAGAAAAAAAAAAAAAAAAGAAAGAGGATTTAGCAAGATCATGGAAGACTTTCAGCATCAGTTCTGTAAAACCTAATTACTTTCAGTTATTGCCTTGAAGCTGTTCTTTGCAGTTTCTCTGCAAATGATGAATGGCTGGACATGGAATAAGCTGCAAAACAATCCATTAGTGTAATTCAATTTTCTATCAGTCTTTGGAGTAATTAGCTTTTCTTTAGGTAATGTATTGTTAGTTTGCACGCATCCAATGTTGTATGACATTTGTTTAGGGAAGAGTAGATAACTCGGGTGCTGCATTCCTTACAACAAATATCTCATAATTATACCATGGTTATTATTCATTAGGATGAGTGACTCCCCTATGTTACACCTGAGCAAGAAATCTGCCTGTGACATCCTGTCCAGATGCCTGAGCAGTGGCAGTGCCCCTGATGTATGATGCTCCTCCTGTTACATAGAAGCATCCTCCAGGAATCTGAGTGGTTCTTGTGGCCGGGCCTATTTGTGAGAGATCACTGCTACACAGGCATCAATATCATAGAATCATGGAATCATAGAATAGTTAGGGTTGGAAAGGACCTTAAGATCATCTAGTTACAACACCCCTGCCATGGGCAGGGACACCTCCCACTAAACCATGCTACCCAAGGCTCTGTCCAACCTGGACTTGAACACTGCCAGCGATGGAGCATTCACAACTTCCCTGGGCAACCCATTCCAGTGTCTCACCACCCTTACAATAAAGAACTTCCTCCTTCTATCCAATATAACAAACAAGGAATGCCATGGCATACCTCCTGCTTCAAGCAGAGTTGTCTGTTTCTGAGACGCCTCAGAAGTGGGTTTCCATAGCTTCTTCCACAAACACCATCTTTGTAGCCGATGTAGCATTCCTCTCTCTCTCTTACTAAGCTATTTTAAAATCTGTCATTGAGTCAACTCTACCTGCTGGGCTACATTGGTTTTTGTGAGCTGTCTTTTGGTGACCAACTAAATTGACTGAGAAACGCTTTATAAGGCAATAATATATCTTTTGAACAAATTCATTAGGGGCTGGAGCCAATGGTCACTGCAGTTAGTGGGAGTCATCCCATGGTTTTCTGTTGGCTTCAGCACTGTAAGTATCTTTGAGCTTTAAGGGTGTGTGATTACAAACCCCCCCACATAAGTTAGCTGCCCTGTTGTCCCAATCTACACTTATACAATGGGCAATCAAGATTCTGGTTTTTTTGTTAAAAGCAGAACTTCATATAAGCTTCAAAAAAGCCTTTGGGTAAGGAAGCTTTGGCTCCAGAACTTCTTAAAATTAAATTGGCACTACTTTTTTGATTTTTTCCCTGAAGTGATGTGTTGTCATCCTTCTCCTGTCTTCTTTTATCTGTCAATTTTCTTCAGGAAAATCCCATTTTCTTCCCTACTTACATTTTTTCATTTCTCCTTATTCTTCAGCGATTTACCCTTTCTATCCTTATTAGCCCTTAATTATCTACCTCTGTCAGCATCTGTCAGTCGTCTCTGTCCTCAGAAGACTTTGTGTGTTGTAGAATGCCTCTTCCACATCCTTAGCAAGAAGCTTCTGAAGACAAAACCTGACACCTTAATTTTGAGCCTGTATCAGTGGAACTAATTTTCATTTACACTAATGTACATAAAAGGAGGAATACACACAGATTACTTTATTAGACAGTATTTAATACTCCTTGTTTTTGCAGCTCCCTGTTTCCTGCATATAACGAAATTGTGTTTTCAGCCCATGCTGTACAGATACACACACATCTGTTCTTACCCAAAGAACTCATAGCAAGTCTCCTATAATGAAAATCAGCGACTGAATTATTCTGGATGGGATCTTCAGTTTAGGAAGAGGGGAGACCCACCAAAGGGTGGGGGAAAGGAACCATGGTGAAACTGCTACAGACACGGAAGAGCAATCCTGCAGAGTTGCAAACCTGGAGGAAAATTCCAGCTGGGGAAGCACTTAAGCTCAATTTCATTGAGAAGAATATTTGGGACTGGCCAAGTCTCTTCAATATTTCTCTTTCACTTTGGCAAATAAATAACTTATAAAAGACTGAAATGAAGTCCCCCGACACTCCAAATTATATTCAAGGAGAAACTGAAAATGACATCTACTCATGCACATGGTACGTTCTAGGCACTATCAGTGTGGATAAATTGGGCATGATGTTGGGACAAAACATTGGATGAGATACAGGGTAGTAGAGACTAAGTTGCAAAAGGGCACGGGTTTTGGCATTTCGGCTCTGTGGTCATTCCAAAGAGAAGTGCTGGACTGAAGCAGTCTCCAAGAGCTGTGGTTCTTATTTACAGTCAGACTGCATCTAAGCCAAGCTGTTGACCCTTTGCTTGCCTGTCTAATACACTTGCTTGTGACATGACACGCATCCCACTGTTCCCATGTGAGCCACTTCCTTGTTATGGTAATGCAGAGTATCAGGACAAGTAGGCAGAAGAAAAGGTCTTTGGAGACTCTTAGGCAAAGGAAGACATTGAACAAAGAGACACGGGTGCCTTTTCTAGTCCTTTTAGAGCACTGGCACAGCTGGAGTAGTGCTTGAAATCATTTGGCATGCCCATTCAGTGACTTTCCAAGATATTTTGGCTGTGCAATTTGCGAGCCAGTCCTCCAAGGTGCTGGGAAAAACCAGTTTACTGGCAGCCTCTCTCACTGTTCTTTCCTCTGTGTCTCAAAATCGGAAGAGGAAACAGGAACTGTTCCCTCTGAGCCTAGGATCTCTAAAATAGAAAGGCTTCCTGTTCCTGGGCAACATTAGGGCAGTACAACGGGGAATATGCTGCCAAAAGCGCATTGATATTTAAGCAATCTGTACATTAAATTTGGAAGAGGGTTGTGGGTTTTTTTTGTATGTGTGTGTCTGGCCTTCTACCACTCTCTAATTTGAGTCTCTCCAGCCCTCTAGACAGGTTATCCAGTCTTCAGGTTTATCTCCTGATAGAGACATTTCCAGCATGTCACTGCTGCATCCTGACAAGAGGAAGTGGAAAATACAGATTACAGTGAAGCGTACAGACTTGGCAAATAGCTGTTACAGGGAAAATCTACCTTTTATGAAGCCAAGAAAAAAGGAGTGAAGAATTATCCAGCAGTGCACAGCAAACCCCTTGTATTCTACTCCATGCTCTCATGGTTTGCAGATAAATCTTGCGCCTAAAGTAAGATTAATGGTGTCCTGAATTGGCTTAGTTAAGCAACTAGTGACTACTAAAGGTTTAGAGTAATTCAGTTTTGGCATTTTTTGGAGACACTGCAGGATCTGAAGTTGCAGCAAGCTTTTGAGTGTGCTTTTCAACAGGAAAATTGCAACCTTGTTGATATAGGGGCTACCAGAGCTGCAGAGAGTTTGATGCATCAATCACTGAGCCAGGAGGCTGGGACAGGAAGAGGTTTGTAGGAACCAGTGAAGAAGGAGAAAAATCCTGAGCATCCTGGGCATCCTGAGCAATCAACCGTTGCTGGGTGCAGTGGAGAGCTCCTCAAGCTTGTGCCAGCCAAGCCAGGAGTCAACATAGCACAGCAGCATAAAGCCGTCCTGTTGTATTGCTGCTCTCAGGCAGGCTCCTCTGCTTGCTGCACAGTGGCCTGAGCCTGTGGGGTCTCATGGGGGATCAATGCAGATGCCTCTGTTCTGAGATGGATTGGATGGAACCACAGGGGATATGTGCCATGGGAATATAAATCCTGCACTTGCTAGGCTCAGTGTAGTGAGAGGACACTGGAGATGATAAAAGGAGCAGCCAATAAATGGTGAGGGAGAGGAAGGAAAGGAGTAAAGAGAGGGAGAAGTGTTCTTTAGTATTTATTATTACTTGGGAAGCTGAGCCACACAGGCCACGTTTTGTATTGGTGCCCTATTATACAAGGATGACAAGCAGAATCACAGGACCAGGACTCTAGACTTAGATGCAGTTCTTGTTTCAGTTTCAGCATTCCTCTGGGTCCACATCATTGTCCACAACAGCAAAAGCTGGGTGCATAGTCCAATGCAGTTCACCATTCACTCCAACAGTATTGTGACAAGGGACTTGGGCACACAGGCACCCCATGCTGTGCTCTTTCACATAAACATCAACTTTATCTACATAGGTTAAGTGCAAGCTGACCCTTCATTTTGGATTAATTACCTATTAAAAAAAGAAAACAGTGTTTTGTTGGAAGAAGCTTGTGAGGATCAAACTCCTGAGTGGCCATATGGCATACATTCATATAGATAGATGAGGAAGGTCATGAACATACCTAAATATTCAGTACTCTACAATTATATAAGCCGTGTAAGCAGCTCTGCTTTTTTGGATACCAGAGTAAGGTTACTTCTGGAGCCATAGTACTGACTGGAAAAGAGGGAGAGATTTGGTTGAGATTTGGTTTGATTTGGTTTGGTTTAGTTTAGTGCTATTCCTCTAAATCAGTTTGGGCTTTCAGGCCACATTCTTCCTACCTCTTTATTTTGCATGGTTCTACTAAGGTAGGCCACAAGCCCAATTTTTGAAACATCAGCAGCTCACACTACATTGGGTGCATGGCTAGACTGAAAGAAAGATTATGTCTATGAATTTGCAGAACAATGCCCTTACAGCTTTTTATGGTGTTTTCTTGTTTTTCCCTTCAGAAGTGCAGTAAAGTAGCTGTGTATTTATCACTCTCCAGAGAAAGGACAGAGAAGTTGAGCAATGCAATATTTTCAGAAGCCATACACCCTCATACAGGGACACAACTGCTGCTCAAAATTCATTTCAAAAGAAATGAGGGTGGGATTTTGTACTGTGGCATCCTTAGGAGCTTTTCATCAGGTCCCATTTCATCATTTCATGTGGAATTTTTCAGTGAGGATGGTCAAAGCTATTAAGACAATGGGACCCACAGCCTGCAGTTTTCCTGCAAAGATGGTTAATACAGTTGTCCTCTCCTCAGACCAGTGCTTAGGTTTCAGGCCTCCCACCTACTCAGCTGCTATTGCTTCACCTGCCTCACACCTCCATTATCCAAAAGCAATGGCACAAGTATCTACAAATGATTTCTTTAGAACAAAATAAAAGGAGAACATATTAAAAGAAGAAATAGAGCAGCTTAGATGGTTAGATAGCTTCACCTGGACCAGAGAAGGCTGAGCATGCCTGTATTTTCTTTATAAAGCATGTTGCTTTGTCACACTCTGTCCCTAAACCATTTCTGATAAATGTGTCTTTTCCTACCTTCCTTTCTCCTCTGTTCCCAAAGGATTTTTATGTATGCATGAATTCTTTTCACCTCCAAATTACCAACCTTGTAAAACAAACTGCATTTCATTAAAGACAATTTACAAGGCCCTCAAAGCTGATAATTGGGCCTGTTATCTTTCAAAAAAGTTGTTGATGTTTTCACTAGGGTAAGCTACTGTGTGGTTTCTGTGCTTGTTCTCAAATCCTTTGTGGATTTTAGATCAATACAGGTTTGCAGAAAACACTGATAAGACAGTTCACAATATTTGCGCTGTATGCTTCCCTAATGCTTTTTATTTTTTCCCCTTTTATGTTTTTTTGCAGCTTGTGTCCTTGATTCATATTTTTTGTCTGTGGGATTTGTTTTGGATGTAAGAACAAGCTACAATAATTGACTCCTGTGTAGGAACGTGAGAATGGAAATAGATCGCAAGGAGTCTTTCCATGTCATGTCACATACCTTTTATACATGCAGCAGACTGCCTTTTAGAAGCAATTTCTTTTCCTTATTTAAAATCTGATTCTTTCCTATTGCTCTCCCACCAACAACATGGAGCAGTGCTGGGTGTTGGTGACAGAGGCTCCCCAGGGTCTGGGGTGCCAGAAGCAATGGGGGTCCCCATGGGTGTCCATCAGGGCAAGGCTTGGCAGCCAGAAGATGGGAGGCCCTCAGGTCCTTACAACCATTACTGATAACTACTTGTGCCTTAACCCCAGCATAAAGTGTGCTTGCAACCATGTCTTTCATCAGTCTTTTCCATAGGCTACTTAGGCCAAATTCCTATGCTTTGAGACAATTTGCTTCTCCGGCCATCTAAGTGGCACTCCAGAGAACTGCTGTTGTAGTTTCAGCTCATTGTCCATGAGTGACTGGAGCTGAGTCTGGCATTCCTTCTGGGACTATGCTCACCATAGCCTTGCCCAAAGTCATAGCACTAGCTTCACCCCCCCAGGCATCACCTGCCAAATTCCCAAATCATAGAATCATAGAATGGGTTGGAAAGGACCTTAAAGATCATCTAGTTCCAACCCTCTGGCCATGGTCAGGGAACCTACCACTAGACAAACAACACAGTTCTCTCCTCATGGCAGCCCCTGGTAGCTCATGGATCTTCCATGACCAGCTAGTATGTCACACTCCCTTCCAGCCCATGAGCTCTCAGTTACCTTTCTTTGTTCTGGGTTTATTTCTGCGATCATCAGGGTCATCAAGCTGTTCCATTTTCCTTCTGTGTCATCATTCCATTTTTCCAGCTTCGTGATCTCAACAAATTTTGTCAGCACTTTTCTGTGGACAGTAGGTTGGGCTGAATGGTGAACCTTCCTCAGTAATCCAGGTAACAAATAATTATACCACAGCCTAGGCCCAACCCCCACTTTTACAGTTGTTTTAAGAATATCTGTAAAACTGCATGTGTTCCCAAATCATTACACCCATGCATGGTTCACAGTTATATGTAGCAGAGCTATTCAATTACTTGTGAACAGAAGCAGCTTCAGCAGCTTCCATTTTGCAAGGACCTGCCTCACTTAGGTTAGACACTGGGTAATAGCAAGCCTTACCTGAACCTTTGTGTTTCTGCACGTGGAATGACTTTATGCCTTTCTGCCATGGTTGGGATCTAAGATAACTCTTCACTGGGGGATCCTACTTTGTGCCGCATCTTACTGTTCATGTTACACTTTCCTTATCTAACCTATCTAAACCACATCTAAATCTATTTAAATCTACACCATCTATCTAAACCATGAATGTAGGAAGGCCATGATGATACCTCCATCACTGGTTGGAATAATTCAGTTATCCAGACAGATTCTGGCCAAGATCCCGGATTTCTCCCATTTTATATTCACCTGTATTGTACCCCCTCTTATTAGCTCCCATATGATGTCTCATATCTCTCCGCTGTTGTTCACGTTCTCTCTCATCAGTGGAGAATGGGAAGCTCATTACCACTCGAACACCCGGAGACGACGCTCCGCGCAGCAGGGTGACCCCCCACCCACCGTGACAGCGCCCCCGACCGCGGACCGGCGGCTCTGCGGCTCGGCGCGGCCGCTGAGGGCTCTGCAGAGCGGAGCCACCGCCCCCCAAACAGGAAGGCCCCCGAGGCCCCGCCCCGTCCTGCAGCGGACACTTCGGATTGGCCACCGAGGCCTGCGGCGCGGGGCGGGGCCAGCGCGGGGGTATTTAAAGAGCCGCGGCGGCCTGCGGTCCCTACCTCAGGGAGCCGGCGCGGTGCGGGGATTGTGAGTGTAAGGTCGGCGGGGCGGGCTGGGCCGCCCCCCCTTCGCGTTGTGCCGTTTGCGTGCGGCCCCACCGGCGGCTGCCCGCCAGCCACGGCCTTGCGGGGAGGTGCCGGAGGGTGCCGGGCGCACGGCATCCCCGGCGGGCCGGGCCTTGTCTGGTGGCCCGGGTAGGCGGTGCCTGCCCAGCCTCGTGCGGCGGCCCTGCGCTGCGGCTGCTTCTCAGGGGGAAGGTGCCGCTGCCCACCCCCGGGGCACCTTCCTCACTCTCGTTCTCGGCCCCCGTGAGCCTCCCTCCTTCTTCGGGCTCGTTTCTCTGCGGTCAGAGAGCTCGGGGCTACGGAGCTTTCCCTTCTCCTGCAAAACCGTGTGAAGTCCTAAATCTGACTTCTTAAGCCAAAGTCAGGTCAAAGAGCAGGGCCTGTAATGTGGCCGTAGGGGTGTATGTGTGCTGCTGCTTTAGTGAAGAGCGGCGAGTGCTGTGTGGTGGCTACAGACGTTTACCTGTAAACGGTTTAATGCTTTCAACTAAGGTACTAATCTGGCCTGAGGATGCAGGTGGAAAAGTTGTTTCAGGGAAACCAGGCTTCAGTGAGAAGCATTTCTCTAACTTGGTTATGGCCATATAGCTCACTGATGGTCCCTTGTGTTATCATATTTCATAATGTAACTATTGCAGTGCTGTGAAAAAGGTAGAGCTGTCGAGTCTCTTCCGTGTGCTGCTTGGAAGGCTTCAATTTTCCTGTTGAAGGGGCCTATAGGAACTTCTAGTCCTGATTTTGAAGAGGGGAGGTGAAGCAATACCCAGCCTTGTGCAGTAAGTGGTATGTGCTTTTCCAAGTTTGAAGCTTTCTGGGCAGACTTTTTGCAGCTTTGCTGTGAGACTTGAGCAGTTTGATGTCCCTCTAACTTTTAAGAATATTTAACTATGTTTATGACAGTACTTAAAGTAGCACCTGACTTAGCAAGTAGTTCAGATCTGCTTGTGTTGGACAAAATATTAGCCTCCATGTAATGTGTTATATTTTGTGGCTAGAACCTCATGTCGCTGTAGTGACTGCATGTGTGCTGGTTTCTCTGAAAAGCTCCAGATGAATCATGTCTGAGCTCTAACTTCATGGGAGCTTCGTGGCTTTCTTGGGGAAACCAGGCTTCAGTGAGAAGCTTTCCTTTAACTTGGTTATGTTTGTTCTAGTTCACTGTTCATGACTATTCAAAGGAATGCTTAAGCTGTCTTGTAGTTTGGGGTTGCTCTAATTGGTGTTTAAAACTCATGCACATTTAAACCTGATGGATTCTGTGAATGAAATAGAAGCATTCTCTAGGGAGTGAAGGGATTTTTGGATGTCAGACATTAGTGACCTGTGTAAGTATAACCCTGCTTGAAAGAAAATGTGGTCTGTAAGTCTCATGTAGATACAGGGTTGTAGGATGTGCTTATATATTGCAGTGTGTTGTGTGGGACAACCTGCAGATTGAAAGTATTAATTTCAGTTATGTGGAGTAGTCAGCTGTTCAAGAAATCTGAAGGCAGGCAAGTGTTTTAACTAGCCTACTTGTCTTGTGACTTACATGTAGAAGTGGAAGAAAAGCTTAAGAGGTCAGGCATAAAGCTGACTGGACAGAATACTGAATCACAGCAGCTAGTGCTGCTGAACAAGCATGTTCAGTGTGTTACACAGACACTGGCGTTTTTCTCGTAGTCTAGGCACTTGGGTTTCAGAGGGCATATTTGCAACAGTCATCATTTTCCTGGCTTAGAGGAGGTGCTGTGTCTGTAGTTTTAGCTTGAGAACTAAATTTAGGCTCATTGGTTTTGTTGGTTGAGTGGACAGCATGTCTTTTTAATATGGACTTTCAACTGGTAAGGAAGACAGAAACTCCAAGATCTCTCCCCTCCTCAATTTTCTAACATGAATTTCAGTTGAAACTAAAACAAAACTAGGAAGTGGTAGTGCTGAACTAGTCACTGACCACTGGGCTGCTGGGACTGGTTTCTGTTCCTCAGGCTTCACTCTGACCTCGTTTGGTAAGGCTGAATGGCAGGTTGGGACTGTAAAGCTGGAGAAGACACGGTTCTTAAGCTGCCTGCTTTCAACTTCCTTTGTGGAGCATAAAGTGTGGTGCTTCCTTGGGCCCAGCTACTAGCTTTCAAGCCTGTGGCACGCTATTAGTTGAACTCTTAAAATGAAATCTATTCTTTGAAGTCTCATTTTACTTGAGTAATATTTGGCTTGTAATTCTCTTGTAAGTATATTACTTGATTAAAGTATCTTTATAGAGCAGCTTCCTCAGTTTAAACTCCGAAGCACTTTTTTTGGGGGGCAGAGGGGAGAGGCAGAAAACAGTGGGTTTTGGGGTCAGATATGCTCTTGTTTCTCCACTTCACTGTGTGCGAGGGAGTGGCCTCAAGTTTATATTAGCACAGCTTGGTTTATGGCCTTAGCAGTTGAAAGATGAAAGTCTTCTGTGGCTGCTTGATTACTGATGCTTGCTTCTTAAACCTGTGAAGACTAAACTATTTTTCTGCTGCAGAATCTTCATCAACACTGTTCTAGTCAGAATGTCTGCTCTTGAAACCCTCTTTCAGTACATTGATGAACACCAGGACCTCTATATTCAGGTAAATTTTATTTGGATTTTGCCCTGCAGCATCAGACAGGTATAGGACATTAAATATTAGCTGATCAGCTTTATGTTTCTTGTAACACCTATATAATATGCCTGATAATAGGGTAATGCCATGTAACTGAGAAGGGGAGCAGGCAGCAGGTGTGACTGATTTGAGTCAAGCCAGAAAACTTTTTGTTAAGTTTAAGCGCAGTTCTGTTCAAAGACCTAAATCTCCATGGCAGGTTGATTAGAAAATGCTCAATTACTGTACAGTACAGGCAGTGACTTGAATAGAGGTACAAGAAGTTTGATTCTGTTCCTCAATGTCAAACTAGGTTTATACTGTCTTTCCTGTTTTGAGGTGGGACAGGAAAGATAGCAACAAAGCTGGAATAAAGTTTTCTCCTATGAAACGGTTCATATTGGGGTATAAGAGGAGAGGTTACTTTCTGTATTTTGCTGTTTAACCTGCTATTTAAGTACACTTTGTATTGCAGTCTTTATCATGTGTGATGGAACCAGTGGTATAGCACAGTAAACACCCAGGCAGAAACTATGTCAAGTTCTTCTGCCAGTTGTTCTCGCTTACCTTGCTTGGGAAGAAGGAAGCTAAGGAAGAAGAAACCATTAGCTGGTTCTAGATACTTAATGGCAACCAGCAAGGCATGATATGCAGAAGCTGTCATGCTCTTAAGGTTGCCTTGTGTATCTGTAGACTTTATGCTACACTGCAGGGGCAGCTGTAGGAACATGATGTCTTGGAGAGCTTTTGAGTGGAGTATTAACAGTTACAGTACTCCTTTCACCAGAGGACAAAGCTGATTTGTCTCAAGTTTAAGCTTCACTTTTAGTTGGATTGCAAGGTATTGCGTTTGTATAGGGCTTCCCATGCCATAATTCATGTGTAATTAGCTTCAGTTTTTCTCTCTTTTTGTAGAGGCTGGCTCAATGGGTGGCAATCCAGAGTGTGTCAGCATGGCCAGAGAAAAGGGGTGAAATCAAGCGTATGATGGAGGTTGCTGCAAAGGACATTGAGCGTCTGGGAGGCACAACCCAACTTATGGATATTGGGAAACAAAAGGTACATGAGCATCTGAATGTCAGCTTAGTAGAAGTTGTCTCTTTAGAAAACAGGGGGTTTTGCACTAGGGAGTGCTGGCTTTCTGTAATCTCCCCAAGAAAGGCATCTAGACTCCATAAAGTATCATTTAAAATACTGTTTATGCTAACCTCTTTCTAGTGGTAGCTCTAACAATCTTGTGTCCCCTCAGATATGGGGAACCTTAAGCTATATACCATCTAGTGGGCATCCAGTATGTGTACAGCATTATTCTGTGCAGATCGCATTCATCGAGATGCTATCCCATTTTGTTTAGTAAGATTTTTTTAATTCCACTTCCAAACAAAAGGGGTATTCACATGTGAAATATTTCCTGCACTTTTATCTAAAGACAAGGGCATGCAGGTTGTGTAATCCCCAGTGCCAAATGGGAACTGCCTGCAAGCTACTGTCAACTGGCAAAGTTTATCCTGCAGCTCAAGCATATGCAGAGTGCAAAGCAGGCAGGGAGGCAAAGCTGTGTGTGCAGCTTAGCACAGCACAGGCTTGGATGTTCTCTGGCTAATTATGTGGATCACAAATTCCCTTGATGTCTGGTCTTCTGCTCAGGATCACCACAGAAGGGTCTTGTGGGAGTGGAGTAGAAAAGCAGTAGCTGTTGGGGTATAGGATAATGTCTTTCCTGACACACAGTCTGAGCTTCCTTTTTTTCTTTTTTTTCTTTTTATAGTAAACCTTGGGATCCTAATCAGTTAAGCTTGTTGTGTGACATTTTGAACTATGTATTAAATGTAAATGTGTTTTGAATATCTGTCTAACTGAACATGAAGACTTGTCCTGGGTTCGGCAGTAGCAGTCATTTTTCTCCTTCTTGGTAGCCAGTGTGGAGCTGTGTTGTTTTTTTTTTC
>JAOEHY010028434.1:42548-70491 GCA_025447955.1 Psilopsiagon aurifrons
AACTAAAACATTGGTGTTATCAGCACTGCTCACAAGCCGAAAGTCCAAAGGAAAAAAAAAACAACACAGCTCCACACTGGCTACCAAGAAGGAGAAAAATGACTGCTACTGCCGAACCCAGGACAAGACTGCATCTGCCAACAAACATTAGACCCTTTTAACAGCAGGCTAGTGTTGGACCTTAGACTTGTAGTGTAAAGATACTGACTGAAATCTCAGTAAGTCTTCCAAAGACTTTTAGGCTCTTCAGAACTGTTACATTTGTCACATGGTTGCACTGTGCTCTTACCAGAAACAAAAGAATTAATAGACTGAGTCCTGTCCTTATTTTTAGTGATCTGGATTGCTTTTATTCAGTTTATGAGAAATTTCATAATCTTGTACTAGAGAACAATCCATTTTATATGTGTCTCTTTTGAAGTGCCTGTTTACTGCATGTCACAGGGTAAGACCCATACCAAAACTGTTACATTAGGATTTAAATAGTGGCATTGAAAATCCTGGGTTTTGCTACTTGTAAGATTGTAATTGTTGCTGGTGACTGTGTATCAGGGCCCTCTGAGCAGTTCCAGCTTTTGGTAGTTGGCATACACTTATTGGTAGCACTACAGATTCCCGCAAGGAAGTGGCTGACTTCATGTTCCCTCTTGGGAGGGAATCTGTAGGATAATTCTAGTTCTGCTACTACCTACAGCTGAAAATCCCTTCAAAAGTATTTCAGTTAATTCAGATACAAACTTCTTTCTCTAATCAGTGTAATTTTGGGGGGGGGGGGGCCAAGAACTGATTTTTACTTTATTACAAGCAGCATTTTTAGTAGGAATTCTTGCAGCTGGATTCAAGTTAACTTCAGAATTTAGTTTTATATTAAGTATGGACAAAATTAGTGTATTATGTACATTGCTGCTATATCAGTGAAGGACAATATAAACTGATGAATTTGTCTAATCTTAGTTTGCTGCTACACAACAGTTTGTACTGTCTACTGGTTAAGTGTAAATTCTTTCAGTAATGCTTTAATCAGAGCTGCAGCTGTCCAAGGACTATGTAACCTGTTGATTAAAAAAAAATAAATTGGAGCTTAGAGCCCATGTGAGCAGAAAGTCAAAGCTGATCTTGATCACAGTGCTGAGGAGTGTGTTCACTGAGAGAGAAATACATGCTAAGTAGCATGTCATAACTGCTTATGGGGTATTCCAAAGGACTAAGCCAAGCCCAGCTCTTGAACGAAGTTCATCAGCACTATGCTGCCCTTAGTTTAACAGCATAGGCTTGTATAGAGAAATACATCTGTTGTGCTGACCTTACTTGGGTGGAGGCATGTGTTATACTCAGTGATACCACTGTTGGGAAACTTTTGTCTGGAACTGTCCTGTGAGCAGGATAAAAGTGCAGGGACAAGCAATACAGAAGGCAATATTGAATGGAGTTTATCACTTATGCTTATGTCAGCATTAGATGTGGCAGTATGGCATGCAGACAGCTTGCTCTGCTAAAAACTGATATAGGATTGTTAGTTTAAAGCTAACAGATCTGAGTGACATGGAACATTTTGACTGTTATTGGAAGTTGTCAGGAAACTTACACTGCTTCTGGCAATCAGTTTAGCTTAGTTTTGTTTACCAGTCTATGCCCTTTATCTCATAACCTCAGTGTTAAAGTAATTGATTCATTTGATAAATATGTGCCATCCTGGTGTTCTACATTTGAATAAAACTTCTTGCATCCTATTTCTAGCTCCCAGATGGATCAGAGATCCCTCTTCCACCAGTTGTTTTGGGAACACTGGGCTCAGATCCAAATAAAAAGACTGTGTGTGTATACGGTCACCTGGATGTTCAGCCAGCATTACTAGAGGATGGCTGGGATAGTGAGCCCTTCACATTGGTAGAAAGAGAAGGTAAGAGCAGTGGACTTCAACTGATGAGCAATTCTCTAACAAGTATGTTATTTCTCAACTGTTCTAAAGTTGTGCCCTTGATCGAAAGGGGGAAGGAGAGTAACAGCAGACATGGATGCTTATTTTATCCTGTTGAGAAAATATGCAGGGTGGGAAATGGTAGAGTATCTCTGATAGGCTGTACTTGCATGTAATCTTCCTTGCAGCTACAGCAAAGTCTTAGCTGCTGTCTTCCATTGTAACAATTTGTTGCCAGAAAGCTTTCTAGAACTAGTTTCTTGTGCTGTTCACAGCTTGCAGCCTGTGGGGACTTTGGACCACTACAGTGGGCTAAGACTCAACACAGCTGCTTTATGCCTGGATAAAGAAGTGTTCTGTTGTCCTCTCTGGGTTGCCTTGTGTTTTCATCCAGTGCTATGATGAGTACTGCAGAATCTGTGTTTTCCAGAGCTAATGCCCAGGCAAGTGTCCCCCTCCCATAAACAGTGATGAGGAAATTGTATGGTAACTCCTGTTGAAACAACACATTGCCAGTAGACAAAAGGAGACTAAAGATTCCTTTTCCATTTAAACCCTGTGCTACCCAGCCTTTTGTTTGTTTCATTTGCTCAGTGTTGAGTGTCAAAGGTTATATGAATAGAAGGACATTAACCATTCTTGTTGCGTAAGCATTAATCATTGCCAAGAGAAGAAGTATCTGTGGTAAGTAGTATTTCTTCTTGGGCACAGACAGTAGAGTCCAAGTTACTAAGTCAGATTCTCAGATGAGTAAGAGCCAGACTTGCTTCAGGCTGTGGTTTATCTCCGTGCAGCCTGGCAGTGTAAGAGACATTTGCCTCAGGCTTCTTCCTTACTCTGCAAGTTGTTCTGTCCAGGTGGTTACAGCTAGTGCTTAATGGCTGTAGCCGCAGCTCAGTTGCTACAATATCTGCCTTTACTGTGATTCCATGTGCTGCATTTCCTGGGATTTCCCTGTAGCCTGTAAAACTGTTTTTTGACTAAAGCCCCTTCTGGGGAGATTGGCTTTTACCTGGAGCATCCAGAGAAGTGATCCGTCACTAGCCTCTGAACTCTTCAAGCTAAGAATTATCGAGCTGAAGCTAATACTGGATAGTTTCTGTAAAAGGAGGCAACTTGTTTCTCTGTCTTTATTGCTGTGTTCATAGAAAATGATACTACTGTGAAGGACATGGGACCAACATGGTGTGAGGCAGTTACATCTTTTACTGGCTAATGTCCAACTCCTGTCCAGGGAGCAGCCAGGGGAAAAGGCGGGGTAGCTTCGTAAGTGAGGGACTATTGCAGTCCTGTACCGATCCCACTTGCGTGGGTATATATATAAAGCAGGATGCAGAACCACTGATTTTTCTGAAGTAGAAATGGAAGTTAATAGAAGCAGGGCTAAAAAGTTTATCCAAAAAGATGTTTCCCCCTGCAGGCAAGAGATGATGAAAGGTCATCCCAATTTATCTCCACACTAGTTAATTTGTATCTTATTTCTACAGGAAAGTTGTATGGGCGAGGATCAACAGATGACAAAGGTCCTGTACTTGCCTGGCTGAATGCCTTGGAGGCTTATCAACAAACTAACCAGGTATGTGCCCAAAATGTATCCTGCTTTTTTTACATACAGATGAGTCTACTAATAAATGTTGTCCAAGCCAAAAACCCTTGAGGCAAGCCTGCTTGTTCAGCTGATCAGAGAAATGATGCAATAGTCCTGTAAATTTGCTGATGTCCCAGTAGGGCTGAGTTGCTTGCTGACAACAAGTTGATCTTGTAGATGCTTGGATTGCACTTGAAATATTTTTTGCTTTAACAAAATGTGTAGGAAGGAAAATAAATACGCAATCATCTGGTGCAGGAGGAATAATCAAATGTGATCACTTTCACGTGAGGATATCAGATTAGCTTGGCCTTTAGCAATGCTGAATCTCTCACTGCCACTGATGTCTAAGAAGAGATTAACTTAGTAACACTAAACTGGGAGTTCTGGTGTTTCTATTCAAGAAAAAATGTAATCAGAAATAGCTCTGATTGGCTGCATTACCTTGCAAGACAAGTTGCTGTTACTTGCAAGAAGAATAGCTAGTTCTCAGGTGCTGTCTAGGCATAGAATATGGTAGACTGGATAGACAGGGTAGCGCTGACTCCTACTGTGGCATGCAGTTTCTGTGGTTCGTATCAATTTTCTTAGCCCTGTGACTTAACCTTGGAAACAGATATCTGCTGCATTCCCACAAGTAAGAGGATTGAGAAGTAGTTGCTATTGTTAACTCTTTTTGCACATATGTTAATTATGCACAAAATATTAAATTGCACTGTCATGGAACTAATTTACCTGTGTCCATTTTTCTGCTTTGTATGTGACATGGAAATTACTGATCGTTGAAGGAGTCCAGTGTTTTCACATACTTAATTGTTCTTGGTTTTAACTTTCAAAGGAGTTTCCAGTAAATATTAAGTTCTGCCTAGAAGGTATGGAAGAATCAGGATCTGAAGGCCTTGATGAACTGATTTTTGCTCAACAAGATATTTTCTTCAAAGATGTAGATTACGTTTGCATTTCTGACAACTACTGGCTAGGCAAGAAGAAGCCTTGCATCACTTATGGCTTGAGGGGTATCTGCTATTACTTCATAGAGGTAAGAGCTAAAATACACTGCAAAAACAGTACTATTACAGTGGATTTTCTACTACAGAGTGATAGCTCTAACATTTTTGTGCCAATAGCCTTTAAGAAAAGGTGAAACTGGCTAAAGTGGAACAGTTTCTACTAAGTGTCTAAATATCTTCCTTTTACTATTCTGAATGATAGGAGGGAGAGAAAACTTTCAGATGTATGAAGCAAGATATCCTGGTTCCTTTGTCGCATAGATAATCTTCAGATATATACTTGAATGCAAGAAGAGATGTCACGGAAGTCCCCAAGGTTGGGACAGTCAGTACTAAGGGCTTGTACTCCAAGAGCAATAAAAAGCATATTTGCTTTAATTTACTACAACTGGGTTGTCTGTTTCCAAAACCAAACATATTCTCAACATATGCAGCAAAAAGCTAAGGCAAAAGTCTGTTCTGTACATTTGACAACATCTTCATGCTGAAATAACACCAAATCTTTATTCACTTCAGGTGGAATGTAGTGACAAAGACCTTCACTCTGGAGTTTATGGTGGTTCAGTACATGAGGCCATGACAGATCTCATTACTCTAATGGGTAAGAAAAGGGAGGTTTCACTGAATGTATCTGGAATAGAAGTAAGAGCCATTAAAGCATAGTGGGCTTGCCGAGAGTAAGTTCTAAAGGGCTGCTTACATTAGCAAAGCAATAACTAGTGAAATGTTGCTTGCCAGGTATGCAAGGCTGATGCCTTAGATGCAGAAATGTGATCGTCTTGCCAAAAAGTTGTCTATTTTAACTCCCCCTAAAACCTTGCTGCAAACTTGTATGTTAATTAAATTGGCTGTCTTTTGCACACTCTTCTACAGGTGTGACACTGAACTCCTTGGGAATCCTGCCTTCAAACAGCCAGCTAAACATGTAGCAGTAGAATTATAATTGCAAGGAAGTGAACATTTTGGATAGCTGCAGATTCCATCAGTGCTTTCTGTGCTTAGTGGTACAAGCTCCAGAAGGGAGAGATCAGAATTTCATGACACCTTTGTGGAATTTTCAGACGGCAAAGACTATTATTTCCCATGGAAAGTGTTCTCAGCAATGGTATTTTTTTCTAGTTGAATCTTGATATTAGGTGCTTCTTGTTTACAGCTTCTCTTATAGACAAGAAAGGGAAAATCTTAATCCCAGGCGTTAATGAAGCAGTGGCACCTGTTACTGATGAAGAGCTAACACTATACGAGAAGATTGATTTTGACCTGGGAGAATATGCAAAAGATGCAGGAGCAGCAAAACTATTGCATGATACAAAGGTATACTGCATCACTCCCTGTCTATCCTGGCTGGCTGTATTAGATCAAGCTACCTATATTAGTAGAAGGCAGAAATGAGCTTTTGTGGGTACTTGTATAGTTACAAAGTAATTTAATAGGCAGAGGATTAATCTAATGTCTTTAGGATTGTGAGATTGCCTTGAAGATAATTTCACCTGGTATACAGTTGCCTGCACTCTTAATACTAGCAGTTCCTCTGCAAGGTGTTGGGTGCTTGAAAACTTAAATCTCAGTTATTCCATGTTTAAGGGAAGAGGTCTAGACAACTTTAAATTTGCTCCTTAGTCTATATATAAATAACATTTCAAACTTGTACAGAACTTTATCTAGTGCTATTCTCTTAATGCTAGATAAGAACTGTTAACACTTGTTCAGAGGTCAGATCCCACACCTACACAAAACATCTGATTTCCTACGTCTATAGGAAGTTCAGTAGGTTATCAGAAAGAAAGCTGCTCATAAAGATGCCCTCTCATTAGGAGAGAAAACAGCTTGATCTAGCTGTGATGAACTTAAGGCTGTCATACTGAACATCATCTTAGACCTGGCAAGTAAGGACTGTTCTGTAGCCATGAACTGGGCAGCTGGCAAAATCTTTGAGCAGCTCAAATTCAATAAACTCATGTCTGAACTTCCAAAGTCTTTATCCTGGGAGCTCTTTAAATGAATGCTTTTAACAGCATTGAATCCTGCAAACTATAGGTCTTGGATACTAATTTTAAAGCATTAAATCCTAGGTGTAAATACATCTCTTACCATAAAAAGCAGAAACAAGTGTTGTAAACAACAAGTTTACATATGCAGGACTGTTTTCTGTCCTAGTACTGTCAGGAGGAGACTCAACTCAAATGGGTATGAGTAACAATTTTATATCCTCAACATTGTCTTTATATGTTCATCTTTGTATCAACTGGGAGCACACAGACTTCCTTGTGTAGGCTTGTCCTATAAAGTAATGGATGAAATATAGCTTGTGTGTAAGGAGGAGCTGGCAAGATATTTTTTGATAGCAAACAAAAGCAGTTCAGGTCTTAGACTGAAATCCTTGCTTGACTTACCAAGGGAGTTTTAAGTTCCATGCATGCAAGAAGAGTCTTAGGGCTAAGGAGAGAGATGGGAGGGAAGGCTATAGTATGTGAGCAACAGTGCTTGAGAGTTTCTAACTGTGGCAGTTTGGTTTGCTTGGAGAGATCAGAGGCAGGTTGTACCTGGAACAAAGCAAGCTGTGAACATAAAGGCTGCAAAATTTTGAAGTCTCAAACCTGAAGTTCAGTTTTGAGATACTGTAGCTGTCTATATGGGGCACAGATGTGTTTCAGTATCCAGTGTGCTGAATGGCTGTGTCCAAGGCAGCAAGGAGGAACTGCAGGAGTGTAGCTGAAAATGGCAGTAGTACTAGTTTTAATCAACCTGGAGTACGGGCAGTTGAATGCAACTGATGATATAAATCGGGAAGGCTTTGTGCCTCAGTTGATACGTGGTGATGCTTTCAGCAATCCTGTGATCTTCATAAGCATGTGACTCAGTGAGGGCATCTGCCTGACTTGAGGCTGTGGGAACTAGAACTTCCAATACACTCCCTGCACATTGTGCTTGAGAACCTATATATATGGAGTATAGATAAGGTATGCATAGATATATGTATTTTACATATGTATATACATATTTATAAATGGTATTTGTAGTCTTGTCAGAAACAGGCCATTCATATTTTACAAGCTCCATAGAACTAGGAGAACTAGAACAATGCAGCTGTTGTATCAAATGTGTGCCTACTGGGAGTAACAGCTTCTGTTTATAACTGAGGAGTCTTGAATGAGCTGCATTTCTGTATGGGGGAAAGCACTGTTTCTTGTGAAGTCTGTTAGACTGAAGAAATTATTACTTTGAGGAACCTGTCAAACTTGATTTGACCTTTCATATTTCCCTTTTCTTCTGCAGAGAGATATCCTTATGCATAGGTGGAGATACCCTTCCTTGTCTCTCCATGGAATTGAAGGAGCCTTCTCAGCCTCTGGAGCCAAGACTGTGATT
Source organism: Psilopsiagon aurifrons (assembly GCA_025447955.1). Taxonomy (NCBI): domain Eukaryota; kingdom Metazoa; phylum Chordata; class Aves; order Psittaciformes; family Psittacidae; genus Psilopsiagon; species Psilopsiagon aurifrons. The sequence goes on from JAOEHY010028434.1 coordinate 50,434, forward strand.
CCTAGGAAAGTGATTGGCAAGTTCTCAATCAGACTTGTGCCAAACATGACTCCTGAAGAAGTCACTAAGCATGTATGTTGAGATGAATTGGTGGTGTCAAAACAGCTAGTGTCTTAATTTTAGTTTTTCTCCATGCTGGGGGGAAAAGTATTTGTTTTCTGAAATATGTTTACTTCCATTTTCCCTATTCTGAATGTCAACTTGGATAGTTGAGGGAATTGCTCTATGGCCCACATACAGCAATTGTATGACCACTGTGGCCTGAATATTCAGTTTCTCTTGATCAACTCAAAGAAGGGGCTCAGGAGTAAAGGCTAATTTAATTGTAGGGCACTTGGATTGCCGGAAGTGTATATTCAGAAACATAAGTTTGATATACTGGCTGTGTCCTACAGTATACTGTTAATTTGCCTAAAGGAGGTAGTCTGGTTTCAGGTCAGAGATACATAGGAATAATATGAAATAATTGTAATGGGAAAAGTATTGCTGCACAGTACTAGTGACCTGCAAGTCCCTAAGATGCTTTTAGTATACAGTCTTTACCAGAGTTCATAGACATGCTAATAGTAGATGAGACTGTTCAATCTTTCTCATAGGTTGAAGAATATCTGAGCAAAAAGTTTGCAGAGCTGCATAGTCCCAACAAATTCAGAGTGTACTTAGGCCATGGTGGAAAACCCTGGGTGTCAGACTTCAACCATCCCCACTACATGGCTGGCAGGAGGGCCATGAAGACAGGTCAGTGCATTTTCTGCTTGCTGTTGGGAGAACTAAAGCTCTTGTTCCAGCACCTCAAGAAATACTGAGGAGGTTATGTTTGAGTAATACTTAATGTTCTGCACTGAAGTTTGGCTCACTTAAGTAATGAAGCATGTCATGTGCAATCCTTGAGTCTGATGTACAAGAAGGGCAGAAATGGTATCAAGCTTATTCCTATGGTGCTAGAGCAAGTCCATTGGTACAGTGTTGCTTTTGTGTATTGATGGGACTGCCAGTTCAGGTCACTTGCTTAGCAAAAGCCCTCAAAGTTCAGTTGTCCTAGCATTCCTCTTTAGCTGCCTCAGCATAACTGATAGATTGCATAGGGCAATTAGAGCAAATCCAGCTTGTGTCAAGAGTACAAACAGGTGTCTGAATGAAGTGTTACTTGTGGAACTGTTTGGACTGAACTTTGAAAATTACTCCAGCAGTACATCTATGGGGAAGAAGCTCCACAGTTCTGTGGCATGTGCAGTCTGGCTGATTAAAATAGGAACTGACCAGCACCTGGTGCAGATGTGGTTGGTACTTGATGGCTTAAGTAGGGCTTTGTTAAAAACTACAACTCCAAACTGACTGGAGTATCACTTTTCTAGTTTTTGGAGTTGAACCAGACCTGACAAGGGAGGGAGGAAGCATTCCTGTTACACTTACTTTTCAAGAAGCAACAGGCAAGAATGTCATGCTGCTTCCTGTTGGAGCTGCAGATGATGGTGCTCACTCTCAAAATGAGAAGCTAAATAGGTAAGAGAATATTTATTCCAGTGCCAGGCTGAGTTTACCATGGGTTTTGGCATGCATTATGAAAAGGACCAAGAAGAGCTGAGCTTTTGTTTCCTTAATTTTCTGAAAGCTGAAATGACATTTTTCCCTAGCAGGGAATGACTCGCTGGGTAACTAGACTGTAGCTAAATCTTGTTCTCAGTGCTTCTGATTCAATAAATTTAGAATCAGAAGCAGTTTTTATGCCTTGGTCTTCAAGCTTGGCTACCCCCTATCCTTGTGTGGCTTTTATCTCTTGCCAGGGGAGATGTGAGAAGGCTGGAAATAGTTTGTTACCTGCAACAGAAATGTCTGTAGTCTGTTGTGTGAATAGGACTGGTTGCAAAAAGCACTACAAATGCAGCTCAAACTAAGACAGTGCTAATGGAAGCTATCTTCTTTCCAGGCACAACTACATCCAGGGGGTGAAGATGCTTGGTGCATACCTTTATGAAGTTTCCCAGCTGAAGGACTAAGTTAGACAATTAGGTTTATGGATCAGAAGTCTGAATTCTCTTATGAAGTATCATCAATTACCAAGTCTCACATGACTCCCTTTTTCTACCAACACTCCTCTGCCTTGGTGGGGGAGAGGGAAACATACATTTCCACTTGAACCAAAAGTATTTCATTAAATGCTTACATCAAATGACAGACTATTATTTATCTGGCCAGCAGTACTGAACTGCATCTTTGTCCTCTCTGTATCACTTTCAAGTTGTGGTTTGCTGTATTCTTTCACTTTTCCTGTAAAGAAGAGGAAAGGTTTTCTCTCAACTGTTAAAGCAGCCACATCCGTTGCAGAACTGCTAGTCAAGTTTAAGATTCTTATTTCTGGATATGTTGTGGAAGTAAGTAGTTGAAGTGACAGATTATAGGGCTATACTGGAATGTGTTCAAGATGTAGTGAGGCATCTATCTTGCTGAGTGATTTGGAAGAGCAGTTTGTCCCTTACAGTTTATATCTAATTGCAGGTTTCAATTTACAGTGAATCAAGTTTTAACAAAATTCACTGTGGTAATAACTACTGGCCATCTTTTTGTAAAGCTGTCTTTGTACTCCTTAAAAAGGACAATAAATAATCATGCTTGAGAGTTTGGCTCTTGGTCTCTAAGGATTAAATAATGACCTGGGAGGAAAAGCAATTTCAGGTAAGTTGAGAGAAACTCTTCTGTGGCCACAGAGGCAGATGAGCAATGTGGCTACACAGACTGTACTTTCATGAAATCCAAGTTTTCATTCCTTAGGGTTTGGTGCTTTAACTACTTGTGGACTTGAAGCAGATGTTGCTAAATCCTGCTCTTCTGAGAGAAAACAAGCTCAGAAAATGTTCTATTTTGGCTTGAAGCCACATTAGCACAGCTGATGATACTGCAGGGGAGTGGGGGGAATTTGGAGGCATAAATAGGGAGAGGAGAGTATTGCTCACTGCAACTACTGACTGACATCCAACTTCAAGCTGTCTTTTGGGAACACTAAGGTCCAACACTCCTGTTATTATGTCAAAACCCAAACCCTCTTAAATGCTTGCTAATCTGAACTGGATTTGGCTCACTAACTGAATTACCTGATCAGTACTAGCAGGCTAAGCTAGGTAAGTATTTGAAGTGTTGTTTTGCTCCTCATGAGAACTGTCTGAGCATAGTGCAGTCCTGTATCCTGACAAATAAGCAAGCAGCATGTGATACTTCCTCCCCCAAAGGGCAGAAGGCAGGAATGTCTTGCCTGTCTGGTTTTCACTGTTACTTGATCTGAAGACTTAACAGTGGAAGTCTGTTGGGGCAAGGAGTTGTCTTCTGTTCTCACAGTGAAGCTTCTAAAGCTTGTCTTCTGCTTTTGTTCCATTTGGTTTGTCATGGAAGCTTATGGCTGGAAATAATCTGGTATCATGAAACTTTGCACTTGCAGCTTGGGTACAGTCTGAGACCCATGTCATATGCCTGTGATAGGACTTGCTAGTGCCAAGTGTCTGTACACACACTGGGCTGCTAGGTTTTCACCTTTCAGTGACAGTGGGGCTACTCTGCCATGATATGTGGTCCATACATCTGACAAGACTGGCATGCATGGGTAATTAGAGGTCATCTGTATGTTGAGATCAATTAGTTATACATGGTAACTAGTCCTAGCAACTAAATGTGTTTAAAGCAGCTTTCTCAGTTACCAAGTTGACGCCCCATACTACACACGAAAAAACAATTTGCTTGCTGTTGGTGAATTTTTACCGCTTACTTTCTACCTGTTGGTTTGAAAACTTAAATCTAGCTCCTGGACTGAGTTACTACTATTTTCTAACAGTGTAAAGGAACAGCTTATTTGGGCAGAAAAAAAGCTGATTTTGTATGGACTATGTTCAGCAAGTGAGTATGTCTGTAGTTGTCTTATTTCAGTTGTACCTGATTTATTGAGAATTAGTCAATTCGCTCAAGTTCTGTGCTGGAGAGACTGGATCAGATCCTATACTTACTGAATAAGTACAGCATGGCAGAGTTGTGAAGCATGGCCAAGACCAATCTCTGGTGAAGGGGGGAGTGTCACCATTTTGAGGGCAAGACTGCAGGTGTTTCAGGTGGGTCTGGTTAGCCTGGGTAGCTGCTATGTTTTTAACTTGAAAAACAGGCTTTGGCTCAGCATAATGAGTTTGGATATACTAACTAAATCCAAATTATTTTTCCATAAGGCTACATGATAGGCTGTCTTAAGAAACTTTAGCTTTGTGATCTTGACCTTGAAGCCGTATGAAGAGTGGAGATAACAGAGCTAATTTAGATAAAGTGAGATGCAAGTTTGGCCATTCTCTCAAAGTACTAGTTTAAAAATATTCCTTTTTTTTAGTGTTATCTGAACTCAAGCTAGGGTAGATTCATGTGTTAAATGTGCTTTTTACATTTAGGAGTCAATCTGAATAAATCACCTTCTCAATAATTAATAAAGTTCTGCAGGGGATTGAAATTATTCCTCAGAGAATCTGCTTAGACTATACAGGAGATCTTAGTAGTGGATAATTTTGATTCTAGTCCCTAGCTAGCTTGAGCATACCATTCTGCATCATAATGTTTGGTTATTACGAACTCTGAATGCTAAATATGTTTTTCTAGTACTTTGAAATGTTCATCTTTCTATTATTTTGCATATCCTTAGCAATTCTGAGATTTCTTGAGGCCTGCTTAAAGCACATGCCAGTGAAATGTGCCAGCTGATGCTGACACATCTGTATACAGTTTCCTCCTCTTGTCTGGGCAGGCTTATGTTCTTTATCATGAAGACATCCTAAGGACCTCTTATATTTCTGCCCTTTAGACTGAAAAATTAGATGATAAATACAGCTGAGCAGCTGGTTTTTGTCAGTGTTCTTGGGCTCTGCTCTCCTTTGGAAAAGCAGCTGTCCTCCACGCAGTTGACCATTTGAATTTTGAAACCTGCTGCAGCCTTGAAGGATGTGTGGTCTCTTCACAAAATATAAAAACCCAAATATTAAATATGTGGTTATAATCTATAGTGACAAATCTAACTCACTGCACACAGAGTACCAAGTGTTATTTGAAAGTGGAATATGTTCAGTTGGATTCAAGGAAGTCTCTTGTATAGAGACATTTCTTCTGTTAGCTGTTGCTTGTGAATGTGTGTCATGGTTTAAGCCCAGCCAGTAACTCAGAGCCATGCAGCCGCTCTCTCACTCCCACCCTGCTCCCAGAGGGATTGGGAAGAAAATCAAAAGAATGTAACTCCCACGGGTTGAGATAACAAGTCCAGTAACTGAGGTATAACACAAAACCACTGCTGCTGCCACCAATAATAATAATGACAAGGGAAATAACGAGGGAAGAGGATGCAACCGTTCACTACCTGATGACCAATACCCAGCCCAGCTGAGCAGTGATCTCACCCTTCTGGGTAACTGCCCCCGGTTTACAGAGTACACATGATGTGCTGTGGTATGGAATACCTCTTTGGTCAGTTTGGGTCAGGTACCCTGTCTCTGCTTCCTCCTGGCTTCCCCTCCTCCCTGGCAGAGCATGAGACTCAGAAAGTCCTTGGTCAGACTAAACATTATTGAGCAGCAACTAAAAACACTGGTGTTATCAGCGCTGTTCCCAGGCCAAAAGTAAAAACTACAGCACTGCACCAGCTACTCATAAGGAGAAAAATGACTGCTACTACTGAACCCAGGACAATGTGGAGGAGTGTTTTCTTGTTCTTTTGGAATAAAGTAAATGGAATTGCAAATCTGTGCTGTTAATATATGCAAAATTGTATCAAATTCCTGAACTTCAAGGTAGCTGCTAAGATATATGATGGAATTAAATTTCCTGTTTCTGAACTGCTTAATGGATTTAATGTGCATGTAGTGAATAGTGGAGTCAAGGTTTGAGACTTAATAATAAATGCTGTCTTCTTTTGAGCGGTTTCAAATTTTAGGAGGGAGAATTGAGATGATGCTACTTAATTTTAAGAAAACCTGTTAAACTCTTCCTTAGACTTCCAGGAACTTGGAAAGCTACAATATAACTAAAATGTTAAAGTAGTAGAGCAGCTGCAAGAGTCTTTTGCAAGCTAGAATGCTGGATAGTATTTATTTATAAATATGCCTTTAAGGTGATGTTTTAGGCTATCTTGCTGTAACAGTAACTGGTTAACATCTATTATCAGCTGTGTTCTGATGCATCGTTAGAAACCTTCAAGTGCAAGAAAATCTGTTCCTTTTGGCCTTTTCAATAGTGCATGCAGAGTACTGAAGACCTGGCCTTTGCCTCATGTGCTCTCTATTACTGTTGTTCTTCCTGATCCCACTCTTCTGCTAATTTTTCCAGTCATTTGCATTAGTGGAGCTAATCTTGCAAGTGGGGCCCACGCAATATGACCAGGCTTTCACTTTATAATGTGATAATTACATGTTGAGTGGACTGTCATCTTTTTATGTTAAGACTGTGGTTCTTATCATGCTATTGTGGTGAAAAATGCTAGCCAGCAACAACCTTGAATTTCAGCTTTATTTTGTAATTGCCACTGCAATAGTTCACAGTTTCTGGAAGTTGGCGCGACAGGGTAATAGTACTAAATGGAGTGGGAGAAGGTAACTTTTTGTTTCCAAATTCCTCTCTGTTAACCTCTTTACTATTTGAGTGAACAGCAACATGTCAAAACTCTGGCAGAAAAGCAGCAATTTCTGCAAATCCATTGGAACATACTTTTTAATTTGTGTAAATGCCAGAAGTTTAAGGCATCAGACCAAAGACACTTAGAAATAGTTCCAGGAGGATCTCTTGAGGTTTTTCTATTGTGTGCATTGAACACTTAGCTGGAGAACTCAAGTTCAAAGCTGTAGGAGTACAATATAAATTCAAAATACAGTATAGGCTGCATGGAATTTTCAGGAATTGGTTGTCAAGCAGAATTAATAAAAAGAAAGCAAAAGATTTATTTCCACACAGCTTTGAATCCTATTTGTATTTTAGAAATATCCTGTTATGCTTTGTCAGCCGTATCCAAAACTTTTGTACAAGGTGGCACAGTGCCTCTTGTGATTATTTTAAGGCAGTTTTAATTCTGATTGGATGGATTCAGAAGCACAAATCAAGAAGGAGGAAGAAAGCAGCAGGAGCTATTGTGTTGTCTGGCAACAGAATTTCAGTGTAAAAAGACATGAATAAAGTTCCCTGGAATGTGAAGAAGCTGGGGAGAAAGACAAGTAGAGGGCAGGCTTCAGGAACTGAGCAAAAGGCTTCATGCAAAAGGGTCCTAAATGAATGTACAAATACATGTTCCTGGAGCGTTGACAGCCAGAGTTTATTAGCTCCTAGGCTTTAAACTGCTCATATTCCTTTGCACTGATGGAAATGATGTTTAATGGAATTTGTCTGGCTATGAACTTTAAGTTTGCAGAGCTCTATGTAATTTTTGGAAGCTTTATTTGGAGTTGTCTGACACATAGAGATGGAGTTTAAGTACCTTGAGAACAGTTGAGAAGCCTCTATTTTAAAGTTAATAGGAGTTTTGATGAAGGGGTTTGAGAAATAAGAGAAAAAGTCTTGCCTTTAACTGCAGATAAGTTCATGCACTGATTGGTTTAAAATAGAAATACACTAAAAAATGTTAATGAACTAATTTGATTTTTTTTTCCCCCATGGAAAACTGGAGCACCAGATTTACTGCTGTATTACATTGTCCACTCTGTGAAAGTGTTCCTATAGGATATGACAGGTAATTGAGTCATCAACATAAAATATTAATAATTTAAGATTATACATTCAGTTTTCTTAATGTATTGTAGTTCCACGTCTATCTATGTATAAATATGACCCAGATTTACTGGGACACAGCAGTCACCTTGAAGCTGTGCACAGTAGCAGCTGATTAGCATTATCTGTTCCAAATGTAAAACAAGTACAGCTTCTCTGACCTCATTAGAGGGAGCTGAGTGCACCTCGGTAATAAGTGCTCCTCCAGCTCCTTCCAATAATTTGATGGATGTGGAAGAAAGCTTTAATGACACAATCCCTGCCACTGAGAGACCATCAGTCCTTAAGGATGTAGAAGAAAGATCCTGAAAGTAATTAGACTTAGCGCTAAAGTTAAAATGGGAGCTGGAATAGGAAAATGTTATTTTTTCAATAGTACACAGCCTGCAATACAACAGGTTTGTTTTGGGGCTTTTTTTTTTGGTGTTGTGTTGTTGTTGTTTTGTGGTTTGTTTTGGGGGTTTTTTGTTTGTTTTTTGTTTTTTTTTCCACTTAATTTCTTACACATCAATACAGAAGGCAAATATATCCAGAAGTGTATGGTAATCTGTTCATAAACTTGGTTATATGCACCTGTTTGCTTTTGAATTTGAATCACAGAGCCTGCACCTATCAAAAATAATCAACATTCTGGCACACTATTTAGTCTTTTTCAATTACTGAATGTAAGAATTTGGGGTGATAAAATGTCAGTGGTTTATGAATCGAAGAACCTCCTTTAAGTCTGGATGTAAATCCAAAGTAGAGGATGTGGTGATTTTGAACTGTGAAATGTTCAGAAACTTGTTTGATACAGAGCAGGATGGTAAGTTTTCATTTCACACACTTTGCATAAAATTATAATGCAAAAATACAGATTGTAATTAATCTGTTCCAAATGCAATTTTATCTGTTGATAGAAATCACTGTGTCATCCTGAGTCATTTAAACCTATGAAGTTATTCTATAACTCAGAACTATCAAACAGCAAAATGGTATAATAGCCTCTTTCTTGTAGTCTGTGACTGGGAGGAATTGGTTATTTCAGATAAGGCAGGTACATTGGTAAATGATGCCTAAGCTTAGAAGCTTGATCTGTCATTCATTTTTGCATACCTTTATCAATATTCACAGGGTTTTCAAGATTGGCAAAGGGTGACTTAGATCCTACTATTAGCAAAGGAACACAGCAAATACCAAAAAGCCCACTCTCTGAACCCCTTATTTCTGTACTTAGTGGCATGTGTCACCTGGGTAACATCCATTTGTCTTTCAGTTTAAAGATCAAAAGTTCTTTCTGTGTTTTCACAGTGCTCTGGATTTGAGAGCTTGATCCTGCTAAATCCGTTAGCCAGTTTAAAGCCCAATTACTAGTTGCAGGAACAAATTAAATCTCCAGATAAGATGACACCATGCTGAGATAATTCAAAAGGAATCAGTCACACTACTTCAGGCTGACACTTCTCTTTCCCCACCCCCCTCAGCCTTGAAATGTGGCTCTTTGAAAACTGGCTGTTTATGAGAAGCAGGAAAAACCTTTTTCCTTTAGTTTGCAGGATTCACCTAAAGCCTCAACTGTGAGAGTAGTGTTATCTGTTATCTTTTTAATATCTCCACAGATCATTTTCTCTCCTCCCAGCTAAGAAATGGCAAGTCTAGATAGATAAAAAGCATGTTTACTTGTGCCTGGGAAGAGTGTGCACCAATGAAGATCTGACATCTCTGACACCTTTGTATTCAGCTAAGATTTCTCACAAAGTACTAAATGGATGGTTTGGAGTCATTAAGTTCATTTCTCTGAGTTAGGTTCCTCTATATGAGGTTTTTTATATCATTACTACTGTGGAAATGGAGGTATGTGCTGCCTCAAGCAATACTTTTAATAATAACTTTTCCTTTATGCCAGCAGTGAATGGTCAAATACGTGAAAGGAAACTTACTGCAAGTGGAGAAGTGAAGGCTGATGCTATAAATGTATCTGTACTTCTTTAAATGAGGTAGAAAATATGGGGCCATTTCATTATTCCATTAAGTTCAGTCCCCATTTTCTTGTGCTAAATTACCTGTATATATGTTGTTGTGTGTGCTTCTCAGATGGCTTTTTGTTTCATGAATCTGCTTCTCAAGCCATCTTCCCCATAGGTACCAACATGAAAACAATCAAACTATTCTAATCTCCATAGTCTTAATGAGAGAAGGTACCATGGAAAAGTAAAGGGGATATCAGGATGTGGGATTTTTTGGTTCCTATGTGCTTTGCTATAGTCTATGATAATGACATCTGGCATAAGAAATAGAAGAAACCCACTGCACGAAAAGTTTGTTTGTGTTCTGATACAGAGGCATAGCAAAAGAAACAGATACTGTGTGCTTTCCCCATACGGAAGTGAAAAAAATGCTGCCTCTAAATTTTCAGCGTTTCTTTGAGTAGTTTCTATGTAACTGCATATCATTGAGATTTATGATTGGACTCAATGATCTCAAAGGTCTTTTCCAACATAAATAATTCTGTGGATAGAGGCTATCTAGCTGTACAATAGCCTGTCTGTTTCAACACACACTGAACCAAAGAACACAGTGTGGTCGCGCAAATAAATGCAAAACAAAAGCTGTAGGTGTGTCAGGCTGGTGTGGTTTGTGGTTTAGAGTCAAGCTTTGAAAACTGGAGTAGTTCAGTTATGCTGCCCAATAACACTGCTACTAGGGAGGGATTTGGGTGATGATCGGTTCGGAGTGAGCCTTGGACAGGAGCCTGGAGCCCTGCAGTGGGGAGCAGTGCAAGTAGCAGTGTGTTGGACACAGCTCCATGCTATCAGGTGTCTCTGCTAAGGCAGCAAGCTGAGGGCTGCCCTAAAACTTAGCTCAGTATGGCAGGGAAAGCCCAGCACCTTCTCAAAGGTAGGTGAGAAGTTGAGGCATTTGGGCCCTGAGCAGAAGACTCTTATTTAAAACAGATGAAAACCAGAGCATTGCTCACCTGGAGTGCAAGCATCTTGTGGCTCAAGCATGTGTCCAGGCAGTGTGTATCTGTGATGTGATTTCCTCCCACTACCTTCCTATTTCCCATCCTCCAGGAAAGGGTGCATAGTTTATTGCAAATGGGGAGAAAATACTTTTCTTCCTGGTCAAGCTGTGTTCTTCTTAAAGATTGGTTTCCAGGCAAGAAAAGAGGAGCACATGGTGGAACCATTTCTTTAACAGCTGTGTGTGCCTTTGATTTTTCATAGCTTAAGTTAACTTTCAAATATTATCATCATTATTATTATCATGGGATTTCCTTTTTTTTTTTTTTTACTCACCCTAAAATTTAACTCCCTCTGAAGTGCAGTGAGTGAGGGGATACAAACTTTATGCATCTTCATGAATTATCTTGAATATTTCAGCCAAAATTTCATAACTTCTTCTATAAGGATTTAGGCACTCAGAGTGTGGGATTAATGGCTTATATCCAAACTATTGATCTGCAGAACTGTCACTTGCTTCAAAGTTAAGAGCTATAGCAGTAGTTCTAAATGTTCTGATTCCCACAGCACGGAAAATGCAAAACCATCATTGCCTTTTAATCCATGTCAAGACACATGCTACACTTGTCGAAAGGCCTTTGAACATGTGAAAAACTTCTCTGCTTGAGAAGACTGTAGCAAAGAAACCAAAAAATGTCTGTCGGGAAAGTATTTTAAGTCTAAACCTGGGCACCTGTCTTGCATTTTTCTACTGTTTTGTTGTTATTGAGATACTATTGCATCAAAGCAGCTGCTGATGGCATGACTTGCTTAGGATGTGAAGGGTGCAGAGCCTCAGGTTAATGAGCGTCTGCTCTGGGCACTTGAAGCATGTGCTTTACCCTTGATACAGTCAGTAGGACTCTGACAGGAGCAACATGCTATGAAATATCTCATGCTCCTCCTTAAGGAGGTCACAATCACCTTCCTATGGTAACATCTGTTTCCTTGAGATGCAATGGTATTGTGTTTATATATTTGTATATCTAGTGGGTTCTTTTCTAAGCTATTTAAGAGGAACTTGTATTCGCCAAGATAAGAACCTCTCTGCTTATTTTGGCCTTCTCCCAAATACACTTCAACAATAGGAGGGCTGCAGTGGATAAGTACTCACAAGCCTTTCTTCAGGGGCTGCTGCTCCTGGGACACCCAGGCGAGATGAAGTCAGCGAAGTGTCAAACTGAGTTAACTTTGTGGAGCTTCAGGCGCATGTCTTGAAGGACACCATGCACACCACCACCTCAGTGACTCATGCTCTGCCAATTCCTGGACCACATGGAAAGCTGGGAGGAGGCAACATGAAGAGCTGCATAAACAAAGTACTGCATGGTTAGTATCTGCTTCACCCTGTGAATTCCTAAGCTGGTCCTGATGTCTGTTTGGAAATGACTGTGAATTTTCAGCTGGATAAAAACCTCACCTGCACAGAGAGCATTAATCCCCCCTAAGGGAATGATGCTGTTATTTGGGTGAGTAAAGCTGTCTGAAGGATATCAAGACAGGAATAACCTCTTGCCTTTGTTTCAGTGTGATTAATATCCAAAAATACAAAATACCTTTGCTTAATTGATTAAAAAAAAATGAATTTACAATCTTGTACTTGGAAAAGCAGAGCAGCCTCCTGTCTCAGCATTCAGTGCAGTGTACTGGAAAAGGTGCTGGACAAGAACAACTTGTTCATTCCTCCCCAGGGTGTATCACTTAAAGCCTGTATGCTTGGAGATCTGCATGCAGAGAGCTTGCTGATTTACCTGCTAGGTGGTGAGAAGGCTTTGTGTTACTGCTCTTCTTTTACAGAGTATTTCCAGTCCTTGTGGCCCTGCTCCTGGAAGGTGTTGTGCGTCACTGCCCCACATCAAGGACAGTCTGTAGTCATCAATGCTTGTGAAGCACTGTGTGATATCTTGCCTGGGTAAGGGGGTCTTTTCTAAGTTAACTTGCGTTCACTGACATACCCAACTGCAATTATTGATGTTCAGGTAACTAACTAATTTAGGGGTTTGGGGGGTCTTTACCTCTCTAGCAGTGCGATCTCACTCCACTGTTGACAAGCTCTTGAAGCAGGCAGCATTGCTTATGATTGTTTTGAAAGATGATGGCTGGGAAATATTCTTCAGACTGCAGCACAGAGTGGGAAGGAGTGAGGAGGTGGAAGAGCTTCCCCCTGCTGCACAGGGAGCAGATACAGAAATCTGTGTAGGGGAGAAATATTTTGGGGACTTACACTTCCAGGAGACAATGAAAACAAGTTATATGAAGGCAGTATATTGAGAAATGGCACTAAGATGCAATAATAACTGTGTACTACTGATTATGACATTGTAATATCATTCCTGTTTTCCTGTAATACACCTTCAAGAAATGGAAAATAGCTGGTTTGGCCTAGAGTAGCTACTTAGAGAGCAACAGGTAGCACTGAAAACCCTCATAAAATTTCTGTCAATGAAAAGGGGCTCCAAACAGCATATTTCTTACATGTTTGCTCATGAAAACTTAGTATTGTAATTTCTTAAGGCAACTTTTTAATTAAGGTAACAGTTAAGGCATGCTAATTCTGCTGAAGTGCCAGTGAAATCAAGTTAACCTTGTTTGCACCATCACTTTTATCACCAGCTGGGGCTGCTGTCCAGATGTAGTAATAGAAACACAAAGTAGGAGACCATCTCTACCCTGAAGAGCTTACATTTTTGAAGGACAAGAGAAACAAAGACATTGATGCTTTGTTTTCCTTGTTCTGTTGTTTTAGTTCTGCTCTTATTTTTCAGTAATTAACCTATTTCCTCCTGCTTAAACACTTCAAACAGGAGTTGTCCATGCCAGCACTCACCCAAATTATTCAAGTTGGTTCTTTTATTTCTTGTAGTTTAAAAGTTATCACCAGAGAGTGTTTTTATTAAGGAGATAAAGCTGAGCGAATTCAAAAATGCTTCTAAACAATGTTGGTCATGTTTCTGTGCTTATGATAATCTGTAAATGGAATAATGACTAAAAAAAGAAAATCGCCTATACTGACTATAAACCTTGTTCCAAGTTATGGGTTATAAAATAAGGAGCAATCAGCTATGAAATAACAAGCTACAAAGTAATCATTGCTTCCCCCTTCCCCCTCAGTAAGATAGCTTTTCATTAGTATACAGTGGTAAATGAGCAAATAGCTGAATTACTGAATTCAGTTGACCTATTTCTTATCTCACTTGTGCTGTCATAATTCAGGAGTAACATCAGCGTGAAATGTCAAGGTGGGATACATGTAAAAATAGAATTCTTATAAATAAATGCAAATAAACATTTAATTTATCCAAAACTTCTGCATTCATTTGCATATGAGTTTATACATATTAAAAACAAATACTGTAAGGAAGAAAAGGTCTTTATAAGGCTCTGAGATAGGACCTTGACCTCCCTTGGAAAACTGATGCTTGTAACTGAATCTGACCATGTGAACAGCAGTTCTTTCAAAATGGACAGAGGACCATAAGGATAGAACCTTGTGTGCAAGCAAAAGCACCTAAAATTTGATACAAGTTCAGAGACACTCTGGTATGGAAGAACTGCTAGAGAAAAGGTGGTGAGGCTATCCACATCTAAGTGAACATAATATGCTTAGAGGTAGATGTCAAAAGCTATCCCAGCAAGTCAGAATATAGTAAATGTTCTTCATGTATACTTTAAATTTCATTTTGATGCTCACCGTGTTTTAAAAGCATTCTGAACTGGATTAGTAGCTCAGCCTTATGTACCAGTGCATATAGTTTGGTGCTCAGCTGTACTTCCTATAGTTCTTTCTTATTAGCCTTTTTGCTGTGAAAAGAGCATAAGACTGTGCAGCTGTCTTTCCAAGAAGGATCTCTTTATACCAATGTTCATCTGATTGCAAACCAGTGAGCAGTCAAGCTCAGAAAATTTTCTTAGGTGAGTAGTAAATTACTTCTTGTCAGTGGGGACAGAGTGAAATACTACTTCCTGGGAGAAATTCTTAACAGATATGTGCTCTTTTCTTTTCCCATTTTCAAATCAAAGTAACAAACAAAAAACATGTCTCTTCAAGTCCTTCTAAATACTATCATAAAGCAGCAATGCTGAAGTGCTTTCTGACACTATAATTCCTGCTAGGATTTAGGTCTTCCATGGAGGAAGGGAGGAAGAAAGAAATATGGGAAAATTTCTCATGGGTTGATGTGGTAGTGATTTGGATGCCCTGCCTGGATTATTATAGCATAAAGAAGTAGACTTTAAGCACCTAAACCAAAAGTTAATCTTTAAAAGTAATCCTGCTGAATTTATCAGTGAACTGAGATGAAATGTCCTTGTTCTGTAGGTGGAAGAAGAGACCTTGCCAGTTCAAGCTGTTATCAGTAGCCATGAAAGCAGCTGCAAAACAAGAGCACAAAGAGGTAAGGAGTTTCTTCTTCACTGTAATCTGTATTACAGCAAAGCAGATCTGATAAACAGGGCCTCACTTTTTTTCTCTAAGAAGTCAGCTTGAGCAAAGGCAGGGCTAGTCACTGGCATTCTCTGGAATGCCCTTCAGGCAGCCCTGTGGGCTGGTGTCCATCCCTCCATGTGTGTCTGGATCTCTGCAGCTCCTGGTCGTTACGATGATAGTGGCTGCACATGGTTAGGGTTGTGTTCAAGAGCTGCCACCCAAAGAGTCATCATCCTCCTCCTCCAAGGGTATTACCTACTCAGATGGAGAGATGACAGAGGCCTGATTGCCTTCTTCCACCAAAGGTAGGCCACTTATCAGTTAATGTTGTTAAAAAAAGTTAAATAACCATGTTATCTCAGTTATTTTCCTTGGTGGTGGTGGCTTAGAGGGAATGTTCCTTTCAACGCATCCCACCACTGGTTTGGTAAATTAGTTTCTACTGTCATACACATCCTTTCATGTCAAATGTTCTTTATGTTACTTGCAAACTAGGTGACTTGTGACTTTGTTTTATTCTGGGTTGGTTGCAAAATGTTCCATTTTCATTGGCACACTCCCCATGCACACACTTCAAATGCTGCGTTGCAGGGAGGAAGGTGTGTGAGGTGCACACTTCAGCAATGTCAAGGAGGGCAGCAAAGCACGTTCAAGAGCTGCTTCTCAAATGTTTGTAAGTTTAGTTGATATTTTATCAAAGAGTCATCCTAGTTAAAGAATCAACTTGGATTTCTTGTTAAACTTAGCCTTCTTAGATGATGATTTTCTTTTAACAGTACTTCATGAGATAGGAGGGAAACACAAAATGTTCTTACTTACCAAGGAATGAAGGAAGAGAAACTGCGTGACTGTCATGCATTATTTCTAAAAACAGTCACACTACGTTTTTCTATAAAGCAGCAACTGCTCTTTAAAATGAGATCAAATAAAATACACTTGAAACTGAACACTGAAGTCTTTGTTTGGTATTTCCACCCCCAGGCTTTGTCTTCCTTTCATACCATTTTTCCCTTCCTTGTAACACTGAGCTATTTTAGCTTTGCCTGAAACCTTTCTACTGCTTTATTAAACTGACTCCCTTTCCTACACAAGCTTTCCCAGTTGCAATACTAATATTTTCAAGCAGTATTGTTTATTAGCAGCAAATTAACATGAAGTTCCATCTGCTACTCCCCTCTCTCAACTTCAGCACAACATAGCTGCTACTTGATTTCTGGTTTGAAATACTAGTGTTTGGTGTACTCTGCTCATCTAAGTATCTCCTCACATTCATTTTCTGTACTTAGGCACCATTCATGCTTACTTTTGTTTCTGGAAGCAACTATTTCTGGGATATTCTGTCAGCTTTTCTTGAAGTCTGTCTCTGTTTCAAAAATATCACTGAATTATTTAAAATATTCTTAGGGGGGTTTCGTCATTTGAATGTTTTGGTTTGTTTTGATTCTCTCCTTCAAGTTTCCGTGTTTCATTTTCTGAAACAGTTAAAAGCTAATGAAACATGACTTGAAGACAAGTTTCTTGTCTGCATCTTTCCAGGTCATCTGCATGTAACATGGATAAAGAGGAAGATACCATCACCACAGTGCCTGTTTCCAGTATAAGCAGCCCTCTTGTGATTCTGACCTTCATGTAACATTAAAGAGATAAGTTTCTTCAAGTCATTATAAGGTATCAACTCTATGTATTCTCATTCTTTTTATAGTGAAAATGGATAGAATTTAGCAAAATTGAATATTTGAACAGAAAATCATACATGATGGAGAAGCTGCCACTTGTGTATTGCATAAGCTTCATTACTCTAGCAGCCATGTTATGTGTAACCTGTATTATGATCCTCCTTGTTCAAGTATGGCATACCCAAAAGGTACTTTTTGGTAAGCAACTGTCTGATTTTCTACGGTAGGTTAAAAGAGGGCACATATAGTGGCCTCTGTTGAAAATATTTTCCAAACTGAGGTTTGAAAATGTCAAAATAGAAAGAATGAATAAAACACATGTGCAACTAAGGCATTTGCAGGCTTTGTGGAAAATGAAGGATGTTTCCCTCCTTTTATTCATCATGCTTGGGTTTTCAATCTATCTTCTCACCAGAGAAATGCAGTTGAAATTATTACTATTACCATAGCCTATCACCTTAGCAATGCATCAAAGTGATGGAGCTGTGGATGGACCTGCAACTGCACATTTTATTACTAGTATAGAATAATTTTAGATTTGAAGTGTTGGGTTTTACCTTGGAGTTTATCCCATTGCACACCACAATACAGCAGCTATTCTGAATTTAGCCAGCCAAGGATTTAACTAGCCAAGTATTACTCTGCTAACACCAATTCAAGAACCTGCAGCAGG
Source organism: Psilopsiagon aurifrons (assembly GCA_025447955.1). Classification (NCBI taxonomy): domain Eukaryota; kingdom Metazoa; phylum Chordata; class Aves; order Psittaciformes; family Psittacidae; genus Psilopsiagon; species Psilopsiagon aurifrons. The sequence goes on from JAOEHY010028434.1 coordinate 67,951, forward strand.
AACTTCAAGGAGACAGGAAGGGAAAACTGCAGGAAGGAAGGAAAACACTTTTCAGAGTCTTATGGGTTTAAAATATTCATTTGTCTTGTCGAGAACAAGGTGGCAAAGCAGTTTGCAAGTACTAAATGACTTCTGCACATATGAAGTGTTTCAGTATTGACACTGTTCTTACTCAACCGCAGAAGTTATTTGTGGTCTGAAACTCCTGTGTCAGGATAGCTCTACCTTGTTCATGCAAAATATGCAGCATATGTCAGTGAGTCCATTTTTCTCCTATTCTTCTGGAAATGAAGAAAAAGAAAGATTAATTCACTGGGCTACTGGTGTGTGTTGATGTTTGCAACTCTTCCCTGGGCTTTTCCCCCTTGAACATACAATTTGAAGTTTGTGCATTGAAAATTGACGTGAACTTAAATGAGGCTTGGGTAGGCTCAGCACTTTACAGTTGTCTATGCTTTCTAGAACTGAAATGAAGTGCATATTGCAGGATGTCTCTAACATGTTGAATTTTATCCTTACCTTTCAGATAGCATCTATCTGGTCCAGTGGAAGGTGTCCCTACCTCTGGCAGTGGGGTTGGAACTAGATGGTCCCTTCTAACTCAAACCATTCTATGATCTCAGCTCTGGGCAACTCTCTAAGGCAGTAATGTCTTAACCATCCACTCCAGCATGGGAGACAGAGATTTTCCAGTATGCTGATGAACACCAAAGTGATTATATTGAGGTAGGAACTGTATTGCAGTGAAATGATGAGCACAGAACTGTTGCCCCAGAGGCCTGTGTTTTATGTGCTAAATGAGTGTTTGCCACATAGGTAATGAGCAGGTTTCCAGGTGTGGCATCAGATATGCCACATGTGCTTCACAAAGCAAGCTTGCAAGGGGACAGGTTGTGCTGGGGACCCTTCAGGTGGAAATGGGATTTGCATGGACTTCCAGAAACTAGATGGCTGCAGGCTTCCTTTGAGTGTGTGCAGAGAGAGGCTCCACTGAGAGAAAATGCATGCGCATGGGAGAAGCAAGCAGATAGGATGCTCTCTCACTTGCTTTACCTCAGCATTCATTACTGTAGGTTTTGTCTTGACAAGGAGAGGAGTCTTGCTCCCATGCTGATTTGTGCTTTCCTATTTTCATTGTTCCTGTGAAGAGGCAAACCCATAATCATGCCAGTCAGTATCAGTTATGCTTTAAAGTGATGAGCACTTCTGAATCCTCATGAGGATCACTGAGGTAATTCATACATAATGCTATTTCGGCAATGCAAAATGGTCAGCATCTCGTCTACCTCCTCTTCCATAGATTTTAGATCCATGGTTGACATTGCAAATGCTTAAGTGTGGGTCCTTGTTTAGAAAATCAGGACTCTCAACCCTGGGGACCCTTCTAAGCAGTTCCTCTCAATTCTGAAGCCATATAGCATCCATGGCATTGCTGTGATGGGATAGAAATTAAACCATCTTCCAAAGTGACACTTCTCATGTTAAATGGCCAAACACTGCAGCATCCTGAGTGATTTAACTCCACTTCTTCCTTCCTTATGCAGCATCTTAAGGAATGGGTGGCTGTGGAAAGTGATTTTATTCAACCAGATCTGAGGAAAGAAGTAATATGAATGATGGCACTGGCAGCTGACAGACTTGTGGCACTTGGAGCCACTGTTAATTTAGCAATCTTGGTGTCACATCAGGTGCTTGTCTGATTCTTGCATTTAAAACATCATATTTGCACATATGGTCTGCCTATTGCATTCAGTGCTATGTATATGTGCAGGCGTGTTATGACATACTGACATTTTTGGTAGCTAAATGACGATTTATCAGTAGTCCCATAGCTATGTGATACCTACTGGAATCAGTTCCTCCTCAGACGGTCTGCAAACAGACTTGGGAGACTACACAGACAATCCAAATGGAAATAGATGTTCTCTGCATAGCATGGACAATTTGATGTTTTTAACTGGAGGGAAGCAGTTTGCAAAAGTAAAAGGCCTGAGTTTTTCACCAGGGCTCATTTTTGCATTCTGCTGAGTAATGAAGCATTCTTCACCAAAGTGCCAATATGAGGGAGGTAGCTTTTACAAGGAAAATGCTGCCTGACAGAAAGGGCTAGATATCTTGAGCATCACCTTTGGGTTTGGGAGCTTCTAACAAATGCTTCAAGCCATTTTCTTAATGATTGTTGGAAAGCAGCACACAAGTTAATCTCAGAAATCCTTGCCTTTAATCTACTTACCTTACTGTAGTTGGAGGCTGTCAGATTTCTATTCTAACAGGAATTCAGAAGCTCACTAATAGTGATTCCCTTTTCCATTCTCTGAGGCTTATGGGAAAGACTGTGAGTGTTAGCACAAGGACCTTGCATCACAGCAGTGCTTTAATATTTCAGGTTATGTCATTTAATAGTTCTAATGAATGCATTTCAGTTTAATGAAAAGCTGTAATGAAAAGTTGTAATGAATGCATTTGTCACGGGTTCAGCAGTAGCAGTCATTTTTCTCCTTCTTAGTAGTTGGTGCAGCACTGTGTTTTTGACTTGTGGCC
>JAOEHY010028437.1:0-76045 GCA_025447955.1 Psilopsiagon aurifrons
TCTTTTCTTTTTACATCCTTTATTTTGCACCTTATTCAAAAAGCTTAAGACTCGGATCTGAAGTGAGCTAGGACTCCTCCCCTTCCCCCCCTGTTCTTCTATAGGGAAAGAATTCCTAAGGAGAAATGCAACTGGGGGAAAGCAGACAAGCACCCAGCTGTTCTCTTGAGCAGAAGGTCAAGTGTCCCAAACCAGTGCTGGACCTCAGCCTCCCCAAAACTGAGCCACCCTCTTCAGGCATCTGCCCTGAGCCCCTGGCCCCATTGTGTTACTGCTCAAACCATGCCAGGACCACTCAAAGCTGAGGTCCAGGCTTGAGTAGGGAAATCTCCCCACAAAGAGGTTTTTGAAGAGGAAAGGAGAGGGTAATAGAGGGGAAAAGAGAAAACAACTTCTATAGCACAGCACTTGGGAATGGCACAGGGATTGTAAGATGTGTTGCAAGAAATGCTTCTCTTTAGCAGGGCAAGGGTGTCAGAGAAAGGGTATTTTCCATCTCCATATTTTTGCATATTTAGAAACGAAGGGAGATTTAGGTTGGATATAAGGAACAAGCTCTTTACTGTGAGAGTGGTGAGGCATTGGCACAGGGTGCCCAAGGAAGCTGTGAATGCCCCATCCCTGCCAGGTTGGACGGAGCTTGGAACAACCTGCTCTAGTGGAAGGTGTTCTTGCCTGTGGCAGGGGGTTGGAACTGGACGATCTTAAGGTCCTTTCCAACCCAAACCATTCTATGATTTGGAGAGAATGAGACTACAAAGCAAGGTCCACCTCCTGCCCCCTCTCCGCAGTAAACAACGCGTGGTCAGTGGACAAGACACATCACCAAGCTCTGAGCAGATGGTGTGACTTTGAAGCACTGGCTCTAGTGGTATTTTGGCTCCTTCATCCAGAAGGCTTTAAATTCTCTGTGCCTCTAAGATCAAGGAGATGGTGAACCTATGCTTCATGCCGGCTCCCCAAGGAGCGGATGGAGAGGGGTGGTGGTGGGGACGATAATCCTAGTCAACTCTTGCAGTATTGGATCACTGTATGCCATTAAAAAACAGCTTGTTCTAGATCTAATGTCTTCTGCAAACGGATATCTGTGAAGGCCTTTGGCCCCTTCCAGCCCTGCCTGAAAGAAATGCCTGCAATGAAATGGTTTCTGATAAGATGGTATCTGCAGTTGGGTGGGTTCAAAACTGTGGAAATTCAACATTTGTAATTACATGGATTTGGCTACTAGAGAGGGCAGATGATTAAACGCAAGTACTAAGGCTGTTACTGGGGTGGGGAATGTGAAAGGAGGGAAAAGCCGAATATATAAAGGTGGTTGGATTGCAGTTTCTGGGTCAACAGTAGTGAAGACAACTGAGTGCTGCTAGTGCTGCTATTGTGATATTCTTGTAAAACCTAAACCAAAGAGTATTCAGTGACACAGAGAGCGCATGGAAACGCAATGGGGAAGGGATGGAAAAGGGAGGCTGACCAGGAGAAAAGGGTCCTATTCTCCAGATCAGCATCCCTTAGGTGCACAATGCTCCCACTAAATGATACTTGAGATATTTGAGGGATGGGAAATGCAGGATCCAACTCGTCTCTTCAAAGCAAAAAGAAATTCAGAGAAAAAAAGAAGTGAAAATCCCCTCCCCTTACCATTTGTGGTGCAGAGGTTTGGGGCTTGGGGGGGGGGGTGGCGTTCTTCATTTTGTTTTGTTTTTCAAGTCAGTTTTTCAGAACTATTTTTAAAATGTACATTTTATAAAGTTTATCAAGTATTTTCATATTTAAAGCCAAATGTAAATAGAAGTCTGTAAAGGAGGACAAGGAGAAGAAGAAAAAGAAGAGGCCACACAAAGTAGAAATCCTGCTCTGCAGTCTCGGCTAGCTAGTACCTAGATGCTACCGGTTAGCATGAGTTTTAGCAAATACTTGCAAGCCTTATAGGATTCCTAATGCTATGAACTTCTCTTTATTTATTTTTAAAGCATGGACTTCATTTGAAAACCTATTCTAGTTACTGGCATTTTTCAGAGTTACCAGCTTTCCGAGTGCTCGACTTGAGGGTGTGCATTGAGGTAAATCCACTGCACTCTCTGCCACCTCCTTTTTCTTCTCTTTTCTTTCATAACCCTTTGTCTTTGCCGGTTGAATCTTAACATTGCAGAATTGCACTCAGCCTCTGGCTCCGGGAAGCTGCTAGAAAGAGACCTGCAATGTACGCTCCATGGTACCCTTTCCCCTTTGTCCACCAGTTCTGTATTTCTCAACACTGGTAAGCCCGGTGTAGGACAGACTATTGTAGCACAGTTCCACAGCAGCAAATTGGGTTAGTCATTTAAATATACCGTTATTTGTAAGGACTACACAATGAGTGACAGCGTTTCTTCAGTTCCTGGTGAGCCTGGGCCAAGCTGATGCTTCATTAGGGGCCCTTCAAATGGACTGAGCTCTATCCCCAAACTCCAACCCGCATTGGTTTGTCCTCTTTATCAAGGATAAAGTCAGCTCAAGTAGCTCGCACAGAAAGTTTATGCTGTATTTTGCTTAGGGGCTGGGGGGAATATGTTATTTCTGCCCTTCCCTGAAAATACTTGAATGAGACGCATTGTCTAAAACATAATCCTGCACGCAGTGCAGTGACAAAAGCATTTCTGAGGCAGGTGGGGATGGATCTCCTCCATCCTCTGTCGCTTCCGTGCAAGGTGTCCTTGGTGAAGGAGCAAGGGCAGAAAGCATCACTTATTCACTGTGTTTAAGGATATTCTCTCCCAGCCATGATAAACTTCTGTGTTGTCAGTTTAGCACTCACTCTTCTCGGAAAAGACAAAGGGTCCAGATACTTCATTTGTTCTCTTAGGTCTTCTTTTTCATGATGGATTACAAGGTAAAACTGAGAAGTACTGTAACGTCTTTAAATTATGGCTGCTCATGACCATTGTACACCAGAAGGGTGCTGCATAGTTGCCATCCCACAGCCAATGAGAAACTGATTTTGTAATGACTTTTGGCCTGCAGCTATTGTAAGGTGAACAATTTAGGCATCTGACAGTTGTCCATTACTATTTTCCTGTTTGCAGCCTTTTTGTATCAAAGTCTTCCTAAAGTACTGCACAAATTGTGGATTGTACAGATTTTTATATATTATGTCTTATTTTATTATTTCTAAATAAATAATAAAAAATGAGAATGAATTGGTGTGTGCACTGTGTGTGTAAATGAGCCAGGAGGAGGGTCTGGAGGTTATTATATATTACAGAGCTGTATTTATGGCTGGCTGAGCACAGGCATTGTCCAAAGCACTTTGCAAACAGACAGGTTGTTCTATCCCTTGACAAAAGGCAGGAGGAAAGGTGATACCATCATTATTTCCCAGATGGGAACACAAAGGCAGTGCAGCATAAGGCAACTTGCACAGAAGGAAGATCTGCCCCAGAGAGGCAGAGGGGCTTCCTCAAGGTCCTACCTGGAGCAGCAGAGCTCCAGGTCATGAGTTACAAGTTGTTTGAAATGGAAAAAACCCTCCGAATATGCATAAACTACAAAGAAGGGGAGCAGGGGGGATGAAAGCACAGGGTATAAGCAGGCGCATTGAAAGATTTGGAGAGGGATTAAAAAATTAAGCAGGAAACTCATCTTTAAATCCCTGTGTTTTATGTCTGCCTGGAACATCCCCTTATGGAAACGGTGCTCCTCAGCTCAGCTCAATTCCAAACACGCTCACGGTAATCTTCGTACATGCCTCATCCGTCTGGAGTCCTGAGCCTGATGTTGCAGGCGTGGAGATGGGGTTTGTGTGACGGGATGGGGAAACATAACGGGGTCTGGAGTAACTAAGAAGGGACTCAATGCCCTCATTTGGTGGGTTGGCAGACTCCTTTCCCATGTGTTTGTGTGTGGCCTTTAGGGTAGAGACTGCTGCTGCCCAACCATGACTCAGCTTGAAACTGCTGATCTCACTGGAATGCAGCACCCTGCAGAGGCTGAGGAAGACCATGGAGCATGTCAGTGCAGTTGTGACCCTCTGATGATTTCCCAAACCTTCAATCAGCCTGCAATGCTGTTAAAAGATGCCTCAGATGGAGCCCTGACCCTATCACGACTGACTCCATTTATAAATCCAAATTTACTTTTCACATCTAATGGTCTCTTGGAAAAGCTTATAACAATAATAATAATTACAGGACTGGATTTAGAGGTACAGATTAGCTGTCACAGCCTGGATCTGCTTATTCTCCCTACTGTAAAGCACCCTCCCTCTGTGAGAGCCGCTCACTGCTCTGACCCTGGCTTTTGATGTTTACTGTTGGGGCAGCAGATCCCTGCATAGTCTGCCTGGCTCGCTTCGGTTGCCTAAATCATTAGCACCCTCTCCTGTTAGTGCCTTTCCCTTCTCTTGCTGGCCACTGGTCCGGTCAGGTGGAGTCAGCATAAATATAGCAACAAAACACAGATGGTGTCTTCTGGTAGCCAGCAAGGTAATAGTTGAGATGTCTTCCTTCCCACACTAGCTGATGCATCCAGCAAGCATCAAGCACGCAAAGCCCCACTCTGCCCTCCACCCCACTACAGCTGCAATGGCTTTCCGTGGAAATTAGTGGATGAGGAAAACCAGCTGAGTGGTTGTGGAGTCTGAGTTTAAAATGACAAAGTTTCAGGTGAAGGAACAGCTCTTTGTGACTGAGCAGTTACGTGGGAGCAACACCTGCTGAGAGCAGCAGCACTTTGCAACGGCTCACAGCAATCTTGTATTTCTTCTATAGGAGAGGAATACTGTGTTTTTTCCAGGAGAAGGGGAAGGAATGTTTCCACAGGAGCACATGCTGCTAGGTGAGCATCAGCAACATCACATGGACTGTTCCTCTCACTCCTAGCACAAACATCAGAGGCAGGAAAAGTATCACCAGCTACTGCATCAACACTGGGACCTGCAGCAGGCTGCTCCTTGCTTCTGGCAGTTCTCCATGTGGCTCTGAAATCCATAGCTGAATCCTGCCATTCATCTTATGCCTTGGGTAGACTTTATTTTATAAGGAGTTAACATTATTTTATAACCCTTTCTCTTTAGCTTGATGCATTGCCTTTGCTTTGTCCTCTCCTGCAGGTTGCAGAGATGTTCTTGGTGGTTTGCTGATGTCTGGGGACAGGACAGTAAAGTGAAAGCAATGAAAGCTATAGAAAGGTCAAGAATATAAAAATGAAATGTGAGTCTTGAACAGATCATAATTTTTTTTCCTCCTTCTAAAGTTTTCTCTGAAGTACAGCCTTTAATCTGTAACATTTACAGCTTGTTTGAATGCGCAAATCCAGGTGGTTAAATACAAAACAATGCCTTTTATAGGTTTGGGTGGGCAGGACAGAAAGGGGCTACAAACACACCTGCTTCAGCAATATGTGCATTTCATATTATTCTTTATAATATTCCCCGAACTTTTCCTTCCTTACTGCTTGGATTTCAGCCCATAGATACTGGAAACAGATTTTATTTAAAGAATCATCTACATTGAGTCTCAGTCAGATGACATGTGTGTTAAAATGTGAAATACCTACAGAATCACCCTTGGAAGCTGTGCAAAAGGGAGTCATGAGCTGCAGCAGAGATTTTCTTACCTTGTGGGATACCTTCCTTTTTCCACCTCCCAGTGATAGCAGGTTCACCCCCAGGTGAACCCTGCTTCCTCCTGATGCAAGTGGCATGCTGGCTCCTTGGGGAGACCTTCCCTATTGCCACAGGTAGGAAAACAAAGGTTTTGTTTTCCAGCATGGATATTTTACTGACTCCTTTTTTTCTTTTAAAGGCAAAATATCTGGCTGTGCATAAACTGCTCTTGATATGCAAATTAACTCATTAATTATTTTGCATTACATAGCATGCAAGGTGCCTCATGGCTATGCCTGTGTTTTATCCAGGTTTGGAGCAGCAGGGCTATGGGGCTTGCTGTGCTGCCTGAGTCTCCTCCAGCCTGCAGATACTGATGCTCAGTTGTCAATGCAGAACAAACCAGAGCACTCAGGTCACTACCTATGAAATTTCTTCATTATTAGGCTTTGAGAGCAATCTGGTTGCTGGTGTTGCTTGAGACTAACGAACTCTAAGATGCTACTTCCACTGAAATCATTACTGGCGTTCCATTTGATTGATGTATAATAGGCTGTTAAGAGGAAAGGATAGATTTCTACAGTTTAATAGCACACAACAGGAATGAACATCACCATGGGGAAGAGATTACCCAGAGAAATCACACTGCTTTAGCTTGATTTTTGAAGTCTTTCAGTATTCTCAAGTGGTGCAGTAGCCGTTAGCTCCCAGAAAGGATGGAAATAGTCATTTCCATCTTCACCCCTGTATTTCTGTGTGAGTCCTTTGCATGCACACAGAGAATATAAGGCAGACCAAGCAAATACTTTTTCCTCTTTCCCATGTTGATACTTGCACTGGCTTCACTTGTGCTGGAAAGGTAGAAGCAGATCAAAAGTTGGTATTTTCTCTGTTTACACCTTAGGCAAGAGAGCTTTGGCTGTCTGCAGTTGACTCAGGATGCGTCTGTGATCTACAGATGGAAAGAGAGGGAATTCCATTCTTTCTTCTACAAGAGTCTGGTAAGAGATGTCTGCACTCTAATAAGAAGCCCAGCAGCTAATTGAAGATGGGGAAAAAAAGCTTTAAAAGGAAGAATAAAGTTAATAAAGGTCTGGAGAGCTCAAATGCTCACACTGTGTTTCAAAGCAAATGAAGTGCAAACATTCTCCATCTGTTCTTTGTAGCACACTGGTCTCCTTCAGGTGGAGCTGCTTAATTTGCAGGGTTTGGGGTGGTTGTGACAGCAGTATCTGGGAAAGGAAAGCAAGGAATTCAGTGGGGGGAAAACATAATGTCACCTGCATCCTGCTTTGCAAAGGCTGTGCTGGTGGTGATGGTGCCCTTGCAGATCCTGCTGTCCTCAGCTGCCCTTCTCCCGTCTGTACCTGACTACCCTGCAAACCTGATTCCATATGGGAAATTGCTCTGGGAGCACGGATGGGAAGGGAGGCTGTGGGGCTGCTGTATGGTCACTCCTGTTTGCAAGGCCAAAGGGATTATAAGCAATTAGGGAAGCCCTGATTTATCCTAATTACAGCCAGGGCTGGAGCTGCGTTAGAGGCATTATCTCGGGGTTTCCAATCTATCTCTCAGTGGGCTCACAAGTTTATTTCTGCCCTTCTCACTCTGTCCCCCTTCTTTTCTCTCTCATTCCAGTGACACTCATCATCAACTTTGACCTAAAGGACCCTTGTGGGTTTGGTATTTACCTTTATAGCTGCCACGTTTCAATGCAGGTGGAGTGTCTTGGTGTTTTCAATATTTATAGCTCATTAACTTCCGTGATGAGATCCTTGTGCAGGTCTTAAGGCTCAGTGTTTAATGAGGAGGGGTTGCCAAAATTGCTATGCCTGGCCCTTGGCGTGTTATCTGTCAGCTTTTCTATTGAATTAACTCGAGGTATGCATTGACTAAACATCTTTAGAACCATTGGACAAACAGACTCTGCAAGATTCATAAATTAATGCAAATCAGCTTCAAATATGTCAGACCAGCTCCCCTGGGAAGCCCTGGACCTCAGTGTGTTGTGACAGTTCCTGTTTAAGCAAATCTGGATCTTTCAGTGTGAATAATGAGAGCGCTTTCATCCTGAGCGGTATTACCAGTGAGACTAATGTGCCATTCTCCTTCTTAAAACTGTGGTCTCATCAGATATAAATTAAACCAGTGGGAGAGCAGGGAAAGAAAATGTGAGTAGCATTTGCATGTGTTGTCCCTCCTTTTCATCTGCTGTAGGAATCGCATCGCAGCACCTTTTTAATGCCGATACTGCTGTTACAGTAAATGATTCAACAGCCACAGCCTCTCATATTCTGGGGTTTCAGATTTGGAGGTTTTGTTACACATGTAAATTATGTGCATGCATTTGAGCTATAATTCATGATGTATTGTTTGAAAGCCTCATTCACACACTTCAGCTCTCCCAGGTTTCCTTCCACGGGTGCTTCCATGTCGCTGGAAAGATTGCTTCAGACAATGGTGTTGCTGGTGGCTGTTCAGGAGGAAGCTTCCCAACACACTCGCAGGTAACTTTAGCTCTAAAGGCTCATGGAGTTTTGCTGACACCAGTTCATTATCCACAGGAGCATGTAAACCCTGGGAGCTTCTGTAACCATTGCTGAGGTCTGCCTTTTGCTGCTGACCTCCTGCTCTTTCTGGGCGCGCATCTTCTGCTGCCAGGGTATAGATGTACTAGTTATGATTTCTACTGGTACTGTAAGAGTCCATCGTGTGACTGTTACTCACAGCACTACACTGTATTACCTGCACTGATGAATGCAAGCATGACCACTCAAATATATTATTACCCCTAACACATCTTCCTAACTAAACATGTTCAGCCCATTCCAACATGGTAGATTTTGCTTCAGATAGGAGATGAACACATTCCTTCCTTGAAGCTTCTCTCCTCCACATATCAAAAAATGTTAACAAATAGGCGTAATATGCACCCTGGGGAGCAGAGAAAGCTGCTTTTCTTTTTCTTGGCTGGCTGAATTCATGCTGGAGTTGTGTGACTTTTCATCTCTGCAGTCGGAGGAAAAGGCTAACTCCCAGTGTAAAAGTAGCATGATAAATGGTGGAAAAATAACTTGTTGGCTTTCCGAAGAAACTCTCCTCTCCAGCTCCTCCTCTCGCTGTACTCCTTCCAGCACCCCAGAATTCATTGCATCAGTGCATGTTATGACACCTTTGGGATGTGTTAGTCATAAGAATGAAGCTACTGGTGCTTTGCAGGCATATTTTAACTTTGGCTCTCGCATGAGCGCTCTGTCACATCTGTGCTGTCTGCACGTCTGGGTAGCGTTTGCTTGCCGGTGCCTCCTGAGATTCCAGGCAGCTCAAAAAAAGGAAACATCTAATTTATATTGGTGAAGGTATGCGTGAGGTCCTTTTGTTGTTCTTTGGTGGTGGTGAGGGCTTTGGGGTACAGGGTTAACGTGGGATGAAGGCAGGAGGGATGGCTCAAATGGGAACTGCGATGTCCAGCTCCTGTTCTGTCTTTTCTGAACACTGCAGGGTAGCCAGAGAGAGGGAGGACTGTGTTTGCTTAGCCAATCTTGCTCGTGTGCCCCTATGTGTTGTTTTTTGCACTGGGAATATTGAACAAGGGGCCAGCTGCATTGCCCTGGCCCCTTGGCATGCTGCTCATGTCAAGTGTGTCACACAGCCGCTGTGTGTGGCTCCTTGTGATGCTCCATCCCCTGTCACCAAAACGCACCAGGGACTGAGAAAATACAGCCTCTGGGCATTTGCACTGGCATCAGGAGGACCCACGCTCGCTGCCTCTGCCAAGCTGCTGCCATCGTGTACCAAATTGCCTATGTAATTCTGCCCCTTGTGCAGCAGATTTGAAATGAGTTTGATCCGATTGTTTTCCTGATTTGAATTCATTCAGATCTCAGAATTAATCTGTAATTGTGTATAAATAACTTCTCACGGGGTGCTTTTGAGATGAGAGCTGATAAGTCAGTCTTGTGCATTGTATTATGGACATTTCCTTCTGGCTGTGCCCTGTCGTGTCCTCCTGCTCTCAAATGCTATAGTCTGGATTACTTTCTGTGATTTCAGTTTATATGCAAAAAGGTGAGTTCAAAGCTGAGTCTCTGTCTACTTTTGTATGCAAGTGTAGAATTCCCTGTTTATTCCTGCAGGTTAATACCAGCCCTGGTTTGGAAAATATCTCCTATACTTTTTAGGCCCAGTCTAGTGTGTCCAGCAATGACTGGGCAAATACCAAATATCAAGCAGCATGTTATCCACCAGCAAATATATCAAGGTCAGTAAGACTTAGAATACTATGTTTTAAATGAAAATCTCAAGGTATTGCATGTATATTTGGTCTTTGTGTACTCTGAGTCATTTGCTTGTGTTTTGCACATAACTATAATCATTTTATGGGAAAGAAGAACCAGGCTTGGTCTAAAGGAAAACTGTTCTGGCCTGTCCGCATGAAATGTTCTTGTATTTAAGGGGCTGTAGCACAGAGAGCAACTCTTTTAATCTTTTTCTCCCTCAAAATGAATGACCAGATAAAGATCTGGTGCACAAGCAGGGGAACAAAAATACAGTGAAAGAGCAGAGATTTGTGGTCAGCAAAGGTTTTGTGAAATGAAATGCTGTTTTTGTTCTTCCCCTTAGGGAACAATAAGAAAACTTCTTTGTCCGTATCTCTTTCTGAAACAAGCTCCATGAGTGGTTGCAACCTGTAATAAAAATGCCATATGCAAGCGAATATATTTAATATTGGGAAAGCAGAAAGGAACGATATGATCTGTTTGGGCTTTGAAGGTAAATGTTTAGACTTCTTCTTTCCTTTAAAATAAGCTGTGATAGATGCTGGTTAGCTGACTGGGAAATGAAATCACAGAGGATTTATGCCATTAATGACAGGCTATGATGTCAAAGACATTTGGCCTGTAGCCATAACCTTTTGTGTGGCTCTGGTTCATTCTTATAAATAAACAGGACTGCTGCCTGGGTTGGAGTCCCCATCACTTGGGAACACAGAGAACTGGGCTAAGGAGAGCACTTGGAAATATGGAGCAAAAACAAATAAGACCAGGTTTTTCCCTTTAGTTTTATGCAGCAGGGCTGTGTTAATGTTGAAAAAAGCACCAGATTACTGAAATAACACCAAAACCAATCTCACTTTCTGAAGTGCCACTGTGTCACAGTGATTTACAACTAGTCAAAAGCCCAGACACACCATCAGCTGTGTACATCACTGTGATTTGTGTTCCTCTTGTCCCATCTGTAGTATAAATGAGCAGACTGGGCTGGCTTTTACAGTTGTGTGGAACCCAAGGTTTGCATCGGGTGGGAGCATTCATGCTGCCCAAGGAGGGTGCAGGGGCAGGTCCGCAGCACCCAGATAGGAGAGGAGCAATCCCCAGGACCCCCAATGCAGTAGCCTCTGAAAGCAAGCTGCAAATCTGACTGCAGAGAGATAGGGAGGCCTTGAAGTATATATAACTTTCATATGTACTTTATCTGTCCCCCTGAGGAACTTACAGGCATAATTTTAATCCTATTTTGCCAGGTAATGGACAGGATTTGCTTGCAGCTGTATAATGTTTGATACATGGGAGGGCTTCATTCTGTTGTTATTGGTGTCATTTTTCACAAAGAGTGATTTTCCTTTTGTATTCTGTCCTCTGGGGCTGTGTTGCTGATGGCTCACAGGTACCAGACCCTTGGCAAAGTGAAGCTGTGTGGCTGCATTGATTGAATGGTACCCACTTACCCTGTGAGGATCCAGGTCCTCCCACTAACATAACTACCAGCACCACATGGGTAAGTGTTACAGAGGAGCATTCAAAGTCTGAGCAAAGTAAGCTCTGTGTCCTGCAGGTCTCTGGTTCCTGAACCTTCAGTGACTCCAGCAGACCCTCTCTGTGCCACATGGTGCAGCATCAATCCAGCCCTGAGATTTGAATAATAATAATTTGTGTTAAAAAAAGGCAGGGGTTTATTAAATGTTAATATATGGTTTACAGTATGGGTTAAGGTTCCTCTCTTAACATGTATTATGACTTTGCCCAAGCGACTTCATTCCTGAGGGAGGAAGTGTTTCTGCTTATGGGGCTTGAAAGTAAAGAAAAAAGTATATTCACAGGGTATAAATATGCCATTACATGGGATGCTTTGTTCAGAATTCTGCTACATTTTGAAGACTGGTGCTAATTAATGGCATGAGGTAATTAATGACAGTGCTTTGCTGAGCATAGGTACTGTGCTGATGCCCAGGGCAAAAGGACCTGAGTCATTTCTGTGTCAGGCTCTTTCTTTTAAACCCCGAAGACTGAGGCAGACACAGTTGTGCCAAGGTCAGACCATGACATTATTAACTCCAACTATCCTCTTGTCAGAGAGAGGAAAGAGATGGAAAATGCCAAGACAGAGGTACCGGGAGAGAAAGATTTAGTGGAAAGGGAAAAGGCAGTGCCTCAGTCAGGGTAGGGGATGTGCAGAGAGAAGTATTGAAGAAAGGTGAGTGGGAATTATATCTTCCAATAAATAATGAAAATACAATGGGATGTCAGCTTGTAAATCATGCACGGAATTCTGGCAGCTATAACAGAAAAGCTTTTGAATACACAGAGATGAGGGAAAAGCTTTGGGAGGAGTGGTTTTTCCAAAGACTTGACAGGGATGTTGGTGTTTATTGAATATTTAAGACTTTTGATAGCCCGAGGACAACTTCCACCTTGGTTCAGTGGCCATCAAACATCTCTGGGCAGAGGGCATTGTGGATAGCTGCAATCCCCAGGCTTGGTTACACTCTATTTGGCCCGCGATGACCGTGAGCATCATTCTCTGACAGCAGTGAGAGGAAACCTCATGGGCTGCAGCACTGAGGAAGCATCAGAGAGGAGCTGCATGTTTGGATGCACTGTAGCATTGCTTCAGAAGACAAGAAGCTGTAATAGTTGGATTCTTCATTTTCATTGATTTGGGGAGATGTTTTAAACCTTATCTAGGTAGGGTCTGTGAGACATTCTGAGGCAGAATAGTCATCTGTGAATGCAAGGCAACGTTGTATTATTTCCATTGCTTTATCCCATAGATTTGAAGGAGGATGGGGGGGAACCTCCTTGGAGATGAGATAATGATGGTGGAGCAGCCCTGTAGCATCAGCTGAAAACTGTGCACAAAACTGAATTGTGAACTTTCAAATGAGAACATTCCCAATGTGTGCAGTGTATTGCCTCTCATTTTAAGTCCCCTAATTCTTTCCTTAACGATTTTAGTCTTTTAGACTTAAAAGGCAGAACTGATGCTTCTTTGTGCTTGGGAAATGATACAAGACCTTTACAGTCTCAAAAGGGGCTTTTTTTTTTTTCTGAAGAAACAATGTAATTGCATACAAACACTTCTCAGTTGCCTGAAGAATATCTTGGCTGAATTGTAAATCACTATAAAGTGCACCAAAAAGAAGAGAAGAAAGATTGGGACATAAATGACTTTCGGAGCTGTCTAGTCTGAGGTTCTGTAAGGTAATTAAATCAAGGAGACTTTCTGATCTATAGAAGGGTCAATGGAACAGGGCAGTGCTTTGAACCATGGAGTCATTAAGATACAATTGCCTGCATTGCTTCCCAGGTTGTTTGTAACAGAGAGCTTATTCCTAAGCAGTCAATAACAGGAGCACATACATCACAGCACAGAAAGAGCTACTCCCAGTTTATGGACCAGATCCTCAACTGGTATAAATCACTGTTGCCCCAGTGATGTCACCTCAGCCATGCTTTATTTAGACAGTCCACAGATCTGTCTCATACTGTTCTCACTTTATTGGCTTTTATTGCATCACCAATTTCAAAGACACAACCACCCCCCAACCACTGAGGCAGTTCAGCTTTGCTCCCCTTAATCTCACCTCAGCATCATGCCTGAACAGCGTCGCATACACAGCTGGATAGCAAGCCTAGGGCTCCTCTAATAAAACATTATCACTAGTAACTAATTAAACTTACAAAAGATCCTTTCTGGTTTGGTGGCAGTGGTTACTGTGAGCACATCTGCCAGTATGAGGTCATTTTTATATGTCCTGGTTGTATCTCATAACGCTGATGTCGGGACAGATGACATCATTGTTGATAGGGTATTTGTGAAGCTGGAGATCAATATTAAATACTGGATTTAGGATCCATTGACAGAGTTGTAGCTCTGACTGTGTTTGACCTTCTTTGGCTGACAGGAAGCCAGAGGGGTTTTTCCATGTCATTCATTTAAAGGAGTTTCCACTCCCTGGCTTTCTCCTCTCACTGCATCATTGTGCAGCAACAACGTTCATTTGGAATTAGAAAGGAAAATGATCCCTCTGAGGAAAGAGTAAAAATTCACGAGAAATCTCCAGTGAACAAAACATCAAATCAGGAAAGAGCCCAAATGTGAGGAAACAGCCAAGGAATAACATGAAAAATTGATGAGCAGAGCTGCAGATACTTGAAAATAACAAATGAGCAGAATCCACTTAATTAGGGATGGTTGTAACATTAATTCTCTAGCTTAAAAACACTAACTTCTATGCATGGCTGGGATTTTGGCACTCAGATAATGGCACGTCAGTTCTCTGCTGTTCTCCGTAACAAGGCAAATATTTGCATCCCGGCTTCAGTGGGCAGCCCGGCAACCACTGCCTCCTTTCCCTCTGCCTGACTTCTCTTCCAGACCTCTGTCCATCTTCCTCACTTTTGCTGCCATGTAATAAAAACTCTGGAACCATAACCACTGATTTGTTTCTCTAAGCAGACTGAAGCCTATAGATTTTCCTGCTGACCATTTTGACCATATATATATGATCATATATACATATATATATATGCATACACATATACTGTCTGTTTTCATGTTCATCATCTGTAAATTCATCACCTTCACTAATCCGTCTCTTTTCTGTTCACTTGCTACTTTCTCCATCTCTTGCAAGGGACTGGGAAGACTCAGACCCTCGCGGGTGACAGCTTTCCTTCCTGAACCCGTGATAGTGCTTTCTTTTAACTTCCTCTTAGCCCAGAGATCTTTCTTATGCTCCTAATCCTTCTGAAACCATAATTTCTTACCCAAAGCTGCTTAAGCAGTTGGAGAGTAACGTTCATTTCCAGGCAATACGTGCGCAAACTTGGATGAAGGCTGGTTTGCCAAAGGAGCTGCCTATAATCCAGAGTAAAATTAATCCTTAATCACTATGTTCCAAAGGAAAGATTTGTCACTGCCCAGCAAACACATATCTTAATAAAGACATTCATTCTTGTGGACCACAAATCCATTCCTATCCAGTGGCTTAAAAGGATGAGCATCTGCACACAGGAACTTTGAATTTTCCCCATCTGAAGCAGTGTGTTGCTGTTAAGAAAGGCTTATATAGGAGCACTTTTAAAAGAGGATACATCATTATCACTGTCTGAATCCCATTAGCATCAGCAGGCCATCAAGGGCTCCCTAAGGCACCTTTATGCAAGGAGTTGCCCCCTGTGCTGCTGGCAGTCCAGGCACTGGGCAGACAAAGGGCAGCTTCATCCCTGCTGTAGGAAAGGATCCAAGCTGCAGATGAGTTAAAGGCTCTTTTTCTTGAGACAGTGGACCATGAGAGAGATCAGAAATCAACCTATGTCTCCTGAGCTGCCGCCTTGTGCACTAACCACAAGGTATTGTTTGTCTTCTGTTTTTCTCAACTGCTAGTAATTACACTTAGAAATGCTCTGGAAGCCAAAGCAAACAAGTGTGAGATTTCCAGTGATCTTTCAGTTTGTTACTAATCCTTCAAAGACAGTTTTGTCCACAAGGCAATACAGAAAGTTAGCGTGTTGCTAAGCTCACTTTTCTGCTTTCCATGTTTGAGGCATCCTTTCTCTCTGATGACAGACTTTGCATACAAGCTGACATCTCCCTTTTTGTACTGGCCGTTTTCTCTCTCATATGATGGGAAAACCAGATTCCACGCTGAATCAGAACACAGCCTGCACAACTCATGTCATTTGGATTCACTGCAAAGGACAGGGATTTTGGTCACACAGGACCTACCTCAGAACCGGCTGGAAGTAATTTTGTGCATGGCTTTTTTTTTTCCCCACTACACTACAAAGTATTAACTCATGAGCAGAGCATCGCGGGATAACAGCAAACCTCCACAGACACTGAGTATTTGCTTTGTGCCTCAGATTTCTTATTCCTTACCTCTAATTCTAAATAGAATCTGTGGGGGTAAAAAGAGGCATTCACTGGATTTTTCTATACTACATTATTTTTACATGGATATGAAAATTCCAGCACCTACTCATCCTGCACTGAGTCACTGGCATGTGCTTATCACAGGTGAATCTATTGAAGAAAATCAGCCTTATTGACACCTTGCCTCTCTCCTTGGAGCCTATTCATGCATGACCTCATGGAGCTTCACAAGGGTTGGCTGAAGACTGGGTGCAGTGTCCATCTAATTAGCAGTATTATCTCACCTGGCATCATACTTTATGATCAGCAGATGTTATCTGGGAGATCTAATTCAAAGGAAACCTGTGGGAATATTTCAATTCTGTTATTGACTTTTCTTTTCAAGCCGTGTAATTAATTCCTATTGCCTCAGGCAGGCTGTATAGTAGCGGTGACAGATGAGCTGTGCTCCATCACAAGTGCAAACTAAAGCCCAAGCTGCTGTGTTCAGCTGGGCATCCTATCCCACCAGGGTTGGTGACTGCCTCTGCTTCTGCTTCTGCTGTCTCTGGTGCAACCATGGCAATGTAAAGGCAACACATGGTGTTATGGTTCCCAAAACACTAAGGAAACTCCAGTCCATAGCAGCATGGCACATCAGGAGAGACTCATTCACTTTTTCTTGCCTTGTCTTCATAGATTCCTAGGAATAAAGCATCTCCTGTCAGTCTCCAAAGTTGAACACTATAGCCTGAAAGACTATTTCCAGACTTTCAGGGCAATCACTGAAGAATTAATTTAATGAGACTTCTAAGGAAGAGATTATTTACAAGTGGTTTTTGCACAAGTAAAAGTGGTGGGATTCCTGCTTGGCTTTGAAGCCAGGGAGTTCCTTTAAAAGACTGGGATTTAGACCAAGAAGTCCTTTGGGAAAGGACTAGTGACAGTGTTGGGCTCTTTAAAATGTGGGCCTCAGGGTTTGATGCTCATCTGTTCAATGGGTGTCAGAGTATTCCCCTAATTCAACCGAGTACTGCAAGAGCAGTACTGGATTAGAGACAAACAAACCTTCTAAGACAAAATCTAAAGGCAGTCTAGTGCCCAGATATACACGTGGACATTTAAGCCCAATTTACTGACCATGTTTTACATCAGAAATTATGACCTACTGAAGTGTGAAGGTGACTCAGATACCAGTATGTGTAAACAGTGCTGGTCTGCCTCGCAGATGCACATCCAACTGAGCACATGCTGTCCAAGCAAGCCTTCTTGGGTAGTAGGCAGAGCTGGACCTCAGTCAAAGCTTGAAGACACATAGATCAAGGTTTGAGACTCCCTCTATAAAGTTCTAGTAAGTTGGCAAATGGTGTTTTAGTGCTGGCCAATTCCTAGTTTTAATTACTTCTGTGGATGGATTGGGTATAGCTGCTATAAAGTGAAGACTGACTGGCTCAGATTTGTTTTTAAGAACTAAACTAAGCAGACAATTCTTTTATCTGACTACAGGCCAGTCCAACCCACATGAAGAAAAGGCTAGAGCACAGAACTAACATCTCTTGGCCAGCATGGCACTGCTATTAGGGGAGATTTCCAGCAACCTCTGTCACAAGTTGCAAGATATTTATCAGACACAGTTTGAAATTTCATGACATTTAATTTTTTAAGACAGTAATTGCCTATTTCCTTACCAAAATTAGAAACAGAAAATGTTTTCAAAAGTCCTCACTCCAGCAACCTCTATTGTGATTCAGTTTCTTTTCTCTGCAGCTAAAGCATCGATCCCCTTACAACAGAAGCCCAGTATAGTCTCATACTGGTCATGAGAGCTCATACCAGATGACCCCAGTTCAAACGCAGGCAAAAGCAGTGCCAGGAGGGGAGCACTGAGTCTCATCTTCTGCGGGAGGAACGAGGTGAGCATGCTTTCAAGAGTGACTAAGGCAGCTGCATGATATAAGTTTCACCTTATCAATCTCTCAAGGAGAAAACAACTTGGCTTGCCATTAAAGTCCTTCTGGAAGCTACAATACTTGTCCTTAGAAACTAAAGGGTGGAAATGAGTTTTCTGTAAAGTTTGTTCCAGTTTGCCCCTGAGAAGATGAAGAGAAGGTGGTGAAGAATAGCTGGTTCAAACACATAAGTACACGTTGTGTACCTATATATAATCATAATCTGAACACAACCTTCCCCAAAGTGACATGCAAAACCGTACAGACCATTTGCTATCTCTCAGTCTACTACATTAAGAGAGAGCAAGAGAGAAAGAACATGGACAGTTTTCAGGAGGTATGACTGTAGGAAAAAAAAAAGAGATATATTATGCAATTTAATTGACTTGCTGATGTTGCTACCCACCTCCTTACCTTTTCTTGGTGTCAAGCTACACTACAGAGCAGCTACCATCCACTGTAAGTGGATGTGCAGGTAGGTTGCTGTATGGTGATGTCCAGATGTGCTTGACTCTATCTGCCTCCTCAAGGCTTCATCAGAAGGTCCTGACTATGACTACAAGCTTCTTTAACAGCAGTCAGGTTGCCAGTCACTGCCTCCATCTGCAGTACAGGCATGTCTTATGGGTAAAGATGTAACTAGCATAATTATCTTGATGAATTAGTGGTATTAAGTCAACTTCAATTATATCTACCTTCCACCCCTTTGTACTGCATGTCCCTGCTGTAAACATTTGTAAAATGCCTCAGTAGCTCTTAGAAATGATTGTACCACAGTTAATGAGAAATTCCAGAGTCCCACATAAAACCATGCTCGGAATGCAAACTGAAACTACCGGGTAAAGCAAATGAATTATCACTATTCTCACAAGTACTTCACAGAGCTCTCAGTGCTTCAGGGATCTTGCTGTACCTTCTGAGGTCCCTGAAGGACATGAAATTACATTGCTCCAAGCATGCATTGTATAACCTTCAGGTCTCTGCAGCATAGGTATGGGTAAACACTAGAAGAAAATTCATTGGCATAATGGCAGGACCTGCAAAACCCACTGATAGCAACAGACAAAGGAATATATCTTGTGTCTTCCTCTGAATGTGGTCCGAATAACTCCCCAAAGGGCTTCTCAGAGAACCTGATTTCAGAGGAAAGCGTCTTTACTACTGAAAATCACCTGCCCTCAACACAACACAGCTGACTCAATGCTATTTCTGATGGGTGGTGGCTGAAACCAGAGGAGTTTTAAGGAAACGAGGTGAAAATTACTGGGTGTGGCCATGAGATAACATCCCTTTGCTGGGCCACCAATACCCCACCCTTGAGCCCTGGTTTCTCCTTTAAATGCTACTCTCTTTCCTCTCACACCTTTGTACCCACCCGATCTTTTCCTCCTGGTCACTTTAAAGTCTTTCCCTTTATGTCTTTTGTGGCCCCTCCAAGTTGGGGTAATTGTGGTCATGACTGAATTTGCAATAGAGAAAATGATCATAAGGATCTCACAGCTTTGCTAAGGACACTGCACATGGGATGCATACAGTTTTGGGATCTCACATCACCTCTTGAGGTGGGTCCCCTCTGAGAGATGGCTGTGGCTGTTAGATACTGCTGCATATTAGACTGTTGCACTGAAAAGCAGTTTCAAGCAGAGCACAGGGAAAGAGCTGAGCAAAGACCCCACTGCTGACCATCTTCACCAGGAGCTTGGCTGCTGACTTCCCCTGCTCCCCTCTCCCTCCCATGAAGCCACAGTTGGTTTCCAGGTCCCTAATCCACCAGCTAGCACGTGTCTCACGAACGGGATCACACAGCAAGAGGAAGAGGCTCAGGTCATGGAGCACAGCATCTCCCATTACACCACCCAGACAGAGGCAGGCAGACACTGATAGGTACCACATGCAGGCTCTGGGGATGGGTCCTTACCCTGTCACCAAAGGCACACAAGTCTCATGGTGGGAAAGTTGCATGTTGAGAGGCCTGCCACCAATTAATCTGGTCTACAATCTTGAGTCTAGGTTTACAGGAGCTGAATTACATTCAACCCCTAAAATCCCTGCAAAGACTATCAATGTAGGAAAACATCCAGTGGCTGCAAGGGTTACGTTACACCTTGTGACTGGGAAAGCATCCGGCAGCAGTCAGCTAGTCGTACAGACTATAGCATAATTACAGCTCCACAGACCCACAGTGTGCTTTGGATTTGCTCCACAGACAGTGGGTAATTACTACCCTATAGATCCAAAGCTTTTCAAGGATTTGTGAAGCTGGCGTGTGGTACACTCTGTGGAAAAATCCAGCAGATAGGGCATGATACAACAGGTATGATACTGTATATTCATTTCCATGGAAACCCTTGTGGGTAAACTGGTGCAAGACCAAACAGAGCAATTGTGCCATGATAAGTGAGCACTTGCTGATCAGTGTTCATGCTTAGGCTAAAGGTTTCTTTGTCGGGTCAGCTAGGATGAGATCATGAGTGCTCTTTGGGGAATGCCTCGTCATACCCACAGGAGTTCTGTGGGAAGAAAAAATGATCACTCCTTAAGGAAAAGTGCTAAAAGATTTTTACCAATTGCCTGCTGACAAACCAGTGGAACATCTGAGTATTCATCTCTATCAAGAGCAGCGAAACCACAGTGGAGCTGGACTCAATTTGCCCTGTTGCCTTTTGAGCAATTCAGTGTTTTTCTTCCCTAAATCCTCCCCTCACTCATTTTTCATTTCTGCTGTGACTTCCCAGCAGGCAGCAGAGACAACGTACATGCTGAGTGATCATCCTGTTCGGTTTTCCACATCTGACACTCAATGAAAACACATGGAGAGGAAAGAATGGTTTGCAGTGAGTGATAACAGCTCTGCCTGTGGCTACCACAGGACACCGCTCCTACGAGGATGTTGGTGTTAACACACGTGGGATGTGTAATGGTGTGCCAGCAAGTTTGGTGGCAATGGACCACTGAAGGTTAAAGGGATGGATGGAGCACATAGAAAGTCAGTGGGAGAGCAGGAATCAAGCACAGGCAAGGTCTTCCTGAGCCTCTGTGCTGCTGCCTGGATAAGTCCTGGGCTGTTGTGGCATACCTGGGCTGAGTTTCAAGTCGACCTCAAGTGATTTATGGGCTGGATGGAGACCTATAAAACCTGCGGCAATTCTGCATGGGGGTCCTCTGTGAGACTCAGCAAAACTGCAAGGCTCCAGCTGAGCTTTGTCCTTATTTTTCTGAAACTCGGATAAATGTAAACCAAAAGCCTCAACCCAAACACTGCCAAATTATGGGGGATGTGCCAAAACAGAGAGTATTTTTAAATATCTTCCCCTCTTTTGTGGCTTCTAGGATGGGCATAAGGATACTGAGCAATAAACAAAGGAATACAGAGACAGTGTTTGGTGAACTCTGTGCATGACCTTTTCCACGAGGTGAAGTTATTGTATAAGACTTTCCTGTCTGAATGGGAAGGGAACGAGCGGGACAACACAATAAACCATCTCTCAGCAAACGCTGAAGACTCAATTATAAGGGGATGGCCTAATTTCAAGGTCCCAGCCAAACTAAAACAGCTGCTGAGCCACAGTTGGGTGTAAGGCATCACAGGACTGGTCCCCCTTGGCCATATGTCTAACATCAGGGGATAAGTGAGCTGTAGGTAGAGGTACGCAGTGATTTACTGCCCTTAAAATCTGTTTTCTCTTAAAAGTCTTTTTTTTTTTCTAAATGAAAGATTTCTTCTAA
This sequence comes from Psilopsiagon aurifrons, assembly GCA_025447955.1. Classification (NCBI taxonomy): domain Eukaryota; kingdom Metazoa; phylum Chordata; class Aves; order Psittaciformes; family Psittacidae; genus Psilopsiagon; species Psilopsiagon aurifrons. The sequence continues at coordinate 21,394 of JAOEHY010028437.1, forward strand.
ATAAATAGCACTTGGCTCAGACAAGGCCCTTTCTTTACTGTACACCACTGACATTGCTCCCAGAAGGCACAGAACCACAGGCAGTGAAAATAGGTCAGGCCTGCTGAGGTAATGGGGATAATTACCCTTGCTCCCAGCCTGCAAGTGGGAAAACAGTGAGATTTCCACCACCCCACCCCACCGTCCCAAACCTCAGGTTAAGAAGCAGGGATAATGTGAGCTTGGGAAGCACTGGGGCAGATACTCCCACCAGCTACTGCAAAGCATCAGCAGTTGGACCCTCTGCAGCATGAAGCACTTGGGTGGAGAGGGAGGGAAGAAGGGAAGGCGATTAACTCTTCCCCATGACAGGAAGAGTGAGGAAAGTAATGTTTGTCAACAGGAAACATGAAAAAATCCCCAACCCTCAGACCCAACCATCCTCATTCCACCCATCAGATAAGCTAATGGAGCATTAACACTTCTCCATTTCACCCTTCCTGCCCTGCCCTGCAATTTGCAAATGGAAAAGAGCTCCTGCATCTCTCTGCTCTTGCAAAGCTGACCATCCTACCCCACATTTATCTGCTGGGCACAGCACAGCACACAGATCAGTTCCTGTTATTAAATCAACAAAAGTGGTGATGGTGAAAAACGACAGCAGCTTTCTCCATCCCGGGCTGCTGATGGTGATCTGTCCTCCCTAGAGAGCAGGGTTTGGTGATGGGGCAAAGGGCTGATTGTGATGCTTCCCCCCTTATCCAGGGGGGTTCATAGCCCACATCCTTTCCCATATGCTTGCCCAAGGAAGCAGGCATGACTTCTAATAGCTGCTGAATTAAGTGCAAAAGCAGCACCTTCTCCACAGGGATATTAACACAGCTCTTCCCTGAGTGCAGACAGAGCTCAGCGAGTTCTCGTGTCCTTTCACTGGGAGCAAATATTGTGATCACGTTACACTTACCCTGCAGTCTTCAGGGCTCTATAAAACTCCGTCATGGCTTGAAGCTTGTGCATTCAAAAGGAATAAGTCTCGGTTTCACTGATTTCATGCAAATTAAAGGCGAGGCAAAGTGTCAGTCTCTGCCTAGCCTCTCCCCGGCTCACAGCCCACTGAAGTCCAGGCTTTAAGCTTGGTGTGAACTCTAGAAAGGCATCCAGCCCTGCTGGCAAGCGATGGAAAGGTCCACTGGATGCTGCAGTGACTTCATTTTGAGGATTGTGTCTCTCTGCTGTAAATGTGTTCACCTAATTTCTTGTTATAATGTTATAATCAGTAGCTGCAGCCATCAAAATAGAACAAGATATTCCAGGATCAGCCTCTCCTGCTGTTTCTGTCTCTGTATACTCCAATATCTGTGCATTATTCCTCACTTTACTTGCTCTGTGATTTTTTTTTTAATGCAAAATACATTGGATAGATGTTGTAAGTTGGAATGATTGTGCATTGGTGCCCCTAGTTACGAACTCCTCATATCAGAAAGTGATGGGAACAAGCCCAGCGTGGATGCTGTGCAAGTCACTAGCACTGGGCACAGAGCTCCTTTACTGCAAAACACTCCATCTTCCCCCTTAGAAATACAACGGATGTAAAGAAAAGGACCCAACTGTGGTTGTAAGCAAAGTGCTTTAAAGACAGAGAGCTTTATTCTTATCCTTACTGCTCCAGACACACACCAGAGTGAAAGGGAGTAGGGGAAGGGGCCAAAATTAATATTATTTTTGGAAGAAGATTTATCCTGGAAAGTAAATCCATGAAAGAGGAAGAGAAACAAGGGATTGTTAATGAGGGTCACTCTGAGGTCTGGCACACATGACCTGAAAAGCCCAAAAGCTTTGGATCCAATCATCCCAAACAATGAAGGAATTGACTGTGATTACGTAGTTACAAGAGTGCACAGGGTAAATTAACAGTCGGAAATTGGATAAGGAAAGGCTGGGATATCCACAACCATGATGTACTCTGCCATGTTATGAGGGTTTGACAGCAGCCATAAGCACTTTTAGGTGGGCCTGGTGCTAACGTCAGCCTGCAAAGGATATGACCATCCCTAGGAGTATGGGATTACTGTAAACTGCCGGGACTCTGGCTGGGCATGTACCTCGACTTTCTCACCACTTCCTTCCTTCATAGTAAATGGAACATTCAAATGAAATAAGCAAGAGTGGGTATCTGAGTAAGGCCAAATCCACATCCAGTTTCCCAAAGCCCTTTATTAGAAAGTGCCTTTGGTTTGAGCACATAGAGCTGAGGCTGTCAGGGAATTGAGGGCAATTCCCACTCCTCCACCCTTTAGGACATCAGGAATTTAATTAAGGGTGGGACATTAGGACCAGTGGTTTTATTTAGCTCTGCCCTCCTTCACCTGAGACTGTGTTATCTGCTCTGTTTTATAGTGACATAATAAACCAGTTAGCAGAAACATCTTGGTCCAGGATGGAAGTTTTCCTTTGTTGAACCAAACTAACAAAGACCTGGAAAAGATAAATCTTGCTCTGTTTTCCCCTCTGCTTTGGAGATGTTATTCTATAGCCCTGGCTATAGAGTGAGGAAAATCAGTTTACTAAAATACCCACTGAGGCAGCAATATATACTTGTATTAGTAAGTCCAGAGTTCATCCCTGGAACAACCACAGCGTGAGAATAAATGACACAGCAACCTCCAATGACAGGCTCCTGTAGGGCTTATTTCTAGAATGGGCAATGAACCAATTGCCACAGAAATCCTTTACTGCACTTTCTCCCACTTTTACAAGGCCCTAAGGCTAATTAATGCCTAGCAACACCTTGAGAAAGATGAAACTTCATTTAGGGTTCACTGCTTTGACACACAGTTAAAGGAGCAGGGCAACAGAAGTCTTTTCTGATATCTTATATCCTACAGATACAGAGTACCTGTAAGATGAGAAGTATATGCTTAGCTTTAATTAGCTTTCTAGAACTTGCAGACACATCTAACAAGCATAAACCCTGCCTATCTGGGGTCTGGTGTCAGACTGCACCAGTCATTAGCTCTCAAATTGCTTCTCCCTGTTTTGCTTTGCTGAAACTTACTTGGATTTGGTGGGGTGTGGGAAAGAAACCACTTTGCTATGTACAAAATGGGTAGGATTTAAACTTTAGGAGAAGAGAGGGGAAGAGACAAAATACTAATAAAGCTACAATTTATTTAAATGAAAGTGGTGTTTAATAATGTTATTGTTCTAGCTAAGAATTTGCCTTAAAGGTAATCAGCAATACTCTTACTGACAGGATGAGTGGCAGGCTCTGTTTCACCTCCATATATCAAACTTATGTATTTACATATCAACATACCTGTTTCTTCCTCAAGGAAGCCCAGCTGCAGATTCCACTCACAGGGATGGCAGAGCCCGAATGTGGAGTATCAGATGGAGCAAGGGAATGCAATGGAAATCCTGGTAGTGCTGTGGCTTGGGTATTACTTCCATACTGATGAACACAGTGCATCCTTAATCAAGGAATTCAGGTGGAGAAAGGTGGGATGCCAGTGGGCTAATTGGAGGCTGAAGTAATGGATAACACAACACGATGTTTCAGCCAGCTTTTAGACATAAGCTGAAACTTTCTGCAGTGGAAATAAAGCAACTCTATTTTAACTAGTTCCCTATGTAAATTTGAAAGGAAGTAAGTTGTTCGGCTGCTGCAAAGCAATCCTTGGGGTCAGAGGCAAGGCTCCTGTAAAAGTCCTTGTGCATCAGATAGAAGGGAATTACCCCTAACCTGAAAATAAAACATTTCACAGTGAAGAATGTTTCAAATTCCCTGGAAGAGGTTTCTTTTTATCTTCGCTGGCACTAACTCTTTAAACATTTTATAATCTCAGGCAATCTGAAGCACTGAGAAGTGCAGTATTTCTAGGTATGGAGTAGGCAAATGCTCGACAGGAAAGACAGAAAATGCCTTTTCCTCTTTTTGCCCCTCAAACTTGGTTTTGTCATTAAACTGAGCTGACAATGATCTGCATTTTATTTACTTCCTACATTTAAGCAGAAAGACATACAACAACACAAACCATCTGATACAATTGACATTTAACACTGTTCATCTGTAATAAAGATCTCCTGTGACTACTTTTCTCATTCTTGTTAACACAACTTCCTAATGCTAATTGCTTTCACACTTGGCTTATGTGCTTTTAACAGTATGTGTGCAGACAACAAACAGCTAATAGTAACAACAGTCATAAAACCACAGTCACCCCTACCATCAGAGAACTCAATGTCATACTTTCTAACCTAGGACTGTTTTCCAGCCCTTAAATAACCAGCTGAGCTGATTTGCAAACTAATTTGCCTTCAATGTGGATAACGATCGTGAAGATTTTTGTTCTGACTAATAATAGTTGTACTTTATCTTCCTTTGCCTTTTAACTAAATGCGCCCTAATTGCATATTTACATTTGCTGGCATGTGCAAAACATTTTCAGTAGATGGGCAAAGCAGCTAATTAGTATTGTACATTCTGTGCTTGCGTGGTACACCAGAAAATGGTTCCATGGGAGCAGGCTATCAAGCACATAGTCAACATTCTTCATTAGTTCAAAAAGAGGAATCATCAATCAGGACCGTGCATTAGTGTTTTGAAACTTATATCCAATAGCACGGGATTTCTTACTGTTTTATGAAATCATATATAGAGTTTTGCTGATTAAGAGATTGGAAATATATGGGTCTGTGCTCTAGGTTGTACTTCTACCTAATGGCTGGTTTACTGCTTTCTCAGTACCCCTTCCCAACCAGAATCACAATTCTCCACTCAGACTGTATGTGTTCTTGTTCCTCTTTCTCCTGTGGGAGTCATAATTTGTAGCTTCAACAAATGGATAGCAAAAGAATAGATAAACAAATGTTCTGTATTGAAAATGAGTGAATTCTTGTTTAAGTGTATTAGTGTGATTTCTGCATAAAACCCAAGGAACACACGTGGGCTTTAATGCAATGCTTTTAAAGTACTACTTAGAAGCAGGATAAGATCCATGGGTTCCTCTCCAGAGAGTACAGCAGATTGTTCACAATTATGCAGGAGTGTAATGGGGATTATAAGGAGCTATATTTCTTCTTAATGGGGATGAGGATAATGTAGTTTAAAACCACAGACTGTACTTTGCTATGCTTTGACATGCAGACATCTGCCAGCTGGTTGTTTTATCACGAAGGAAGCTGAGGAAGGCAAACATGAGAAGCGGTTGGGTCTGTACCAGAGATCTCCTAGGATGTCAGTGCAGTTTTTCTGGTAGCAGTGGTGCTAGGATGTGTCATTACTGGTTTGTTGACAAACGTTTCAGGTGTTGGTGTGCGCATTAAGCAATGTGGTCCAGGATTCACTTCCGGAACAGAGCCTGGCTGGTATGGTGGCACATGACAAATTTCCCAGAACAGCTGGAAATATTTTAGTGTCCTTTTATCTCCTTTTCTTTTTAATTTTCTCTTTTTATTTCCCATACTAAGTATTAGGTTTGTTCAAATTGACTACTGCCTTTATTTAATTAAATTGACCTTGAGCTGTGCCTCTGACCAACACCAAGGCTAAAAGCGTAGCAAGAAGCAAGACAGGGGTCTGCCAACTCCACTAACAAGAATATCTAGTGCACTGTTAATGATAACGCAAATTGCTCCTCTAATAGCATATTCTACTGGCCAATGAGCCAGTGCATGCTTTTCTTCAGTTTTCTGTCTTTTCCTGCATATAGAAACAGGCATGTGCTAGATAAAAAGTAGTAAACTTTACTGTCAGTGACATGTTTGGGTTTTTTTCTTGATGGTGGACCCAAATTTAACCAATCTACTAGAAATCAAGAAGCACTACTTCCCAAGAAGTATTCTGATATTATTATAGGGCACATACATACATATATGTATGCATAATATCTGTATTTTATTGCAAACTTATCTCTTCAATGCACAGAAGGGGCTGGGGCATGAACTACCCACTCCAGTGGCCCAGAGCAAAGAAGTAAAGCAGCTATTCCCCTTTCTATTTACACTTACAAAGCTGTTTCCGACAGCTGAGGTTCAGGCTGGTGACACAGGCAACGTGAGGCAGAGACCTGCAAGATGTGATCCAGACATCACTGGCAAAGGTTTTGCCAAGTAAGTGCCTTTTAAGATGGAGAGCGCGCATATTTCTAGAGCAGAATTTCTGTCTCTGAATCAGCATAATGTGTTTACTGAGGATCATAGGTACAGTGCTACTAAACTTTAATTATATAGCATGGACTTGCAGGAGAAGCAATTACTTTATAAATGTCTTCATTTGTATACTTTGATCAATACTCAGTGTGTAAAACCTCCACCTTCCAAACAACTCAAATCAATACATGATGGTTTATAACAGTCACTACTATCACAATAACCCTAATCAGATCTTTTCCTTCTTCATTGGGCATTTATAGCAAAGCACAAGTTTCCAGCAATCTTTCCCAGAAGGAACTACTGTAATCTAAGATGCAGTCTAAGTTACAAGGAAACATGAAAGTACTTCAGAAAAGAAGTCTGGCAGGTGATAGGATGCTCAACTGAAACAGGTCAGAAGTCAGCCCTCATTTCAAACTGAGATTAAATCTGAGATAAGGCTCCAGTTCAGAGCTTTGATGAACAGGTTTTTTGTTGGGTTTTTTTTCCCATTTATGAGATTTTTACACAAGCTGCAGTTAAGAGCCAAGTTAGGCATGTTTTCTAAAAAATAAAATAGCCATTAGCTGCAAGAACCCAAAGCCAATAAAAGAATGTGTTGTCTTTCCAAGTTAATGCCTCTTCAATGCTTCCAACCCCAAAAAGAAATAAAGCTTGAAAAGATAAGTTATCCCTTCAGCAAAATTATCTCCCCAGAACCTGGCAACTTTCATGGGCTATAAAATTCAATTAACATTTTTTGCTTTGTGTGTCACACTTCAATTAAGTAGAAAGCATATTCATCATATAGAACAGGAGTGTATTTCACATGAGATAATATGCTGGATTTCAGGACTTTGCTACTTTGGTTGTGATTCAAACTCAGAATGGTCTGTGGCTTGTTTATGTCTTTGGAAATGGAAGGGATGGGAGTCATCTGTGGTGTGTATTTATCAATAGGAAAAATGACTAGAACTGCATTCGAAGAGCTTGGAACCCCCTCTCCCTGCAAACTGCTGAATCTGTGCCTGGCACTGAAAACATTTTAGCAACAGGGTAAAAATGACAAGTGGAGCTCCGAGAGGGCTCTAAAACCTTCATAGAATGGACTATGAAGTGCTCTGTGCCTAGGAAAAAGGTCAGGTTTTCAAGATGCAGAAGGACTTGTTTGGTAAAGCACGTGGCTGCCTCATGCCTGGGTACCAAACTCCCCAACTGCCTGTTTCAAAATCCCAATAGTCACTGTCTTTGAAAATCCACCCCAGGAGACGTGGACCAGCAGCTTTTTCCTTGCTAAAGGAACAGAATAATGCCCGTGTGGTTTTGGCACTAGAGAAGTCAAGAGCTCTGTGTGTTCCTTTTGACTTTGCCATTGCTTTTAACAAATCATTCACACTTGTGAGCTTTGATTTCCCATCCCAATCAGGACTGACCCCATTTGCATGGCTCACAGAAGGGTTTGTGAAAATAAGAGGACCTTTAACAGAGAATGCTGTTGAAATGTAAGCTCTTCCAGGCAAAGGAGCATCTCTTCATTCCATGAAGTGGCTGGTAGGGCCAGCTCCCCAGCAATAATGAAGGAATGCTACAGCACAAGAAATGCCCTGGGCAATGCCTCCTTCAATGATAAAGCTTAATAGCTTGTCCATCCAATACAGATGAATGACATAGGTATGAAAACATTAAATTAGTTACCTTTCCAAGATGTCCAGAGCTTAGCCTTCCAGACTGCCAAGGTTTTACTGGAAATCTCATGAGAGTTACAATACCGACTGCTTCTGCCATTTCAGCACTTCCAGCTTGAGCTAAGAACTGGAACCTTAGCGCGTAATAGGAACAAAATTAGCCAGATTTGACAAAAACTTCAAAGAAGTTTGGCTCTATGAGAAATAAAGAATCCAAGATTGGCAAGATGTATGTATTTTTTCTCTCTCATTCAAGTAGTTTCTTAATTACAAAACAAACAGAAGCAGAAAACAGAAAAAAAACCTCTAACATGCCATATGGTCAGGAGTAGTTGGAAAGAAAGTTTCCTTTTCATGATTCAACTGAAAGTTTTTATTTACTGGAGATGATTTAAACCCTAAAAACTTGAAAATATTAGACTAGAAAACAATAGTGGCTGCATGTGTCAGCTCTTCAGAAGAGACCAAAAGTGAAGAAAAAGATTCTTCAAGCATAAGGCAAATGCTGTAGTAAATCACTGTATGTGCTGAATAAATCAGCATGATACTGATAAAGCTTCTTTGGCTGCTTTGAGTCCCTTTACAGAAGGTTTTTAAACTGGTGGTTACATCCCGTCTGTGATATGTAGTTGTGTAACTCGTCAGGTGGGCCAAAAAAGTATCAATAAATAAATCTTTAAGAAACATAAAATGGGATTTGGCTCAAAAGACCAAAGGACCTGTGCAAGAAATTTCCACATTAAAAATACATTGCTCTTTCTGAATCCTGGGGTGAAGAAATGGTTTGAAATGAAACAGACAATTCCATAATTTTAGGGGGAAAATATTTATTATAAAAGAGACAGTTCACCATAACATCCAATCCAAGTTTAACTTAGAAAAAAACCTCAGTCCCCTGCTCAACCCTGCTAGCGGTTGTAAGCTGGAGCACAACGGAGTCATGGCCTTAACCTGTCTGCTTAAGAGCTGTGAGTACAGATTTTGTGATCCAAAGTTATTTCTGCTTTTAATTCCTCTCCAGCACATCCAAAGGGCTAACTTTGAGCATGGGGCCTCTCTTTGCAAAGAGCAACAGATAGCAGCACATTATTTTCTCCAAGCTATTTGTAACTGCAAGTGGAAAGAAAAAAAGCAGTGGAGATATCTCCCTAAGATCAGAAAGGACCAACAAAAACATCCCTCAAAGGGCAGCTGGGTGCCCTGTGTTGGATCATCTGGTCAGAGACAAAGCAATAGGTCTGCAGCGGAGCTCTGGCATTAACGCAGCTCCTCTTTCAGGTCCTTTCACAGCAAGTCCACCAGGTATATCATGCACTTTATTAGCCTTTATGGATGCACTACCTGTAGTTATCTTCTGAAGCATAAAATATCAGGGATGAGTTTAAAGTATGTCCACCTTGCTGTTAGGTTTTAAAATGTCACAGGTGAACCCCTTGGGTCTATCAGAAATTATTGACTTTTGTCCCTGATTTTAAAGGGGCAGTGCATTTCCTCTGATCTATTTTGGGATTTGGGTGTCTTTAGAGCAAAAAGTTAAGATTTTTATCCAGCCTGACTTCTGGCTTTCCAAAGCATGAAGAGCTGCTCAAAATGTGGGAGCTAGTGCATCCTATAGAAAGGAAAAAGAGTTACCCTGTGCTAGGTTTCTTTATTTCTTTCTATAGTTCCACTGCTACATCAGAATTGAAAGAAGCTACCCAAATAACAAAATAGTAGACAAACAGAAGGGAACAAAGAAGCTAGAACAAGATTCAGAGATACAAACACTGAATCTGCAACCAGTAGTCTTCTGTTAAAAGTTAAGTTGGTTTGTTGGCTAATCAAGGTCACTACTCCCGTCACCAAAGGCAGAGTTTTCATGTTGCCCTACTCCCATCATGCTGTTGCATGGTTTAACTGTTGATCAAACAAAGAAGTAATATGAAAACCAGTGCTTGGTAACAGCATATTACATGTGCATGAAAAATGTGTGCTGGCATGACTGTGTAGTGTTTTGCAGGTGAGGTCATTACAACAGCAGAGCACATCTTTTATTTTTTGACTCTTGGAAATACATCAAGTTTGGAATAGGGAAAGGGGAGAGATAGAGACCTTTGCTTCTTCTGAATATTGGTCTTTCTCACTTCATATTTTTGATGCTACTGATGACCATTGTTAAGTCACATCCCTTCGGCTTGTTATTACAGACCAAGGCACCTGAGTAGTGACCCAGTGTGGGTAATTTTCTGTGATGGGAAGCCCAGTGTGGGCTGGAAGTCTTGCTGACAATTTCCCATTTTTGAGCTTTGGGTGAAAATTCAATCTTCAAGGCAGTAAATAATAAACAGCCAGAGAAAATTATTTAACACAAGTTTTGCAAAGTGCAAATGGGTTTGTTTCCATTTTATCCTATAAGAGGCGATTATGATTAACAATGATCATTTTGCATAATCGGCTGTATAATTTTATGACCTCAATTACACTGAGTTGTAGTTACAAGCACATGTTCAGGGATGCAACAAATCTCAGAGCATGAGACAATCAGTGAGGGAAAAGAACATTACCACTATTTCTGCTCTTGCAGATTAGGGCAATGTTGCTGTAAAACCTGTCATTGCCTGTGTCTGCTGGGATGGCCACCTGCAGAGACAGAAAATGATGACTGGAGGCACTATATCCACTTTCCTGTGCCTATTTAGATGGCTCATTTATACCACAGTGGTGACAAAAACAGTCTTTGTTGCATAACTCTGGAAAAAAAAGTTCTTGACAAACAGCCAAATCTTTGTATTTGTATTTTATCTCCTTCTGAACACAAGACTGTGATTCTGCTTCTCTTAGTAATCAGAAATAGATCAAAACCTGATGAAAATTACCTTAAAAACTGGATTTGGGTCATTCAAAAGGGAAACCAGGTAAAAAGTCTGGATCCAAGGCTGAACTTTCTTTGGTTGTTGTTTGGGTTCTGGGGCTTGGTTTTGGTCCGTCTTAACAGAGCTGACAAGCACAACCTCATTAATTCATCATGCACCTGAAAATGGAAAAAGGAAAAGAGCAGATCTATTTCTATTTTTCAGAGGATGCAAGTCTGAGATTAAGATGAATAAAATATCTAGAAACTTACTTCAAAAATAACAGGAGGTTCATCATCTTTCTTTAATCCATACCCAAATGTGACCTAGACTCAAGAGAGAATACAAAGCTTTCAAGACAGTTCCAGAGTTTCTATGAGCTCATGACCCTTTGTGTAATCTGTATTATATGTGAAATTGTTTTGCAGTGAACTAGGAAATTATCGGTATCCAGCATGTCACTGGGGACTCTTTCAAACTGTATAATTAGAATAATTTCACTTGTATTGGGCAGGGCAAGGATTCAAAAAGCAATTCAGAGGCAAAAGGGCAAGCAGCCAGACCATGCGATGTGGAGCTGAGTTCTGTGCTTTGCATTTTATTACTCTTCCATGTAGAATCTGGCAGTCATGTATTTAGCAAATGCTGCTATTTGTTGTCTGCAAACTCCTCTGAAACAGTACCAGTCTGCTTGAGCTCGATACAACTGAGATAGGAATGGCTAGAAATAGTTTGCAGGAAATAACGCTGCAGAACGTTAAGGTTTGGAAACTGCATGACAGAGGCTCTCAAAAACTCAGACAGCTGGTGCAAAGGGGCCCTTCCTAAGCTCTAATGACAGAAAAGGAAAGCGTGGAGACACTGTTCCCACTAGTGTAACAGCGGGAATAGGGCGATGCTCTGTGTTCAGGGCATCCCTTCCTGGTTTGGGTTCTTGTAGTAGTTAGACAGTTACTTTAACATCACTAAACATGTTCTGCAAAGAGTTTGTCTGTCCCAGTGCAATCCTATTACATTTATTCCTTAATTTTTATAAAGAAAGGAATATTTGTAATGCAAGGAAGAATAAACATTGTGTAGAATTCCCATGGGCAAAGAGTCATGTTTTCGTGAGGATCCTGTAAGTTCTGTGAATCATTCCCCCCCCCCCCCCCCATCTTCTCTGAGTTGTCTCCCTTCTTATGCTCCTTTCCTTAGTGCCTTCTGGTCCTCAGGAAAGTGTTTGTTCAGCGACACTAAGCCACACACCTCTCTCTCTCTGGGAATATTTGTCTTTTACTTGTTACAAGGAAGATCTTCAGACTTAAAGGAAAGCTATAAACACACATTAACCCTTCAGGGATAGCACTGACTGCCTTGGTGACACAATTTGCTTTAGAATTACATTTCCTCTTACATAGGACTCCTGGTGCCATGAAAGGAAATCCAGTTTTATACCTTACTTCATAGTGATAAAACCTCTAAGCTAACCTTCCAACAACAATACAATGTGCATGGGAGATGGCAACTGATTCTCTTGCAACCTAAAAATTGTTTAAGATAAAGAAATCTTACCATAGACATAGGGTAAGTCTGGATCCTCCCATTTTTATGAGTATGGAGGTATGTACTCCTCCTTCTTTGATGTATGCAAATACACTGGGGCAGAGAGAGAATTTCTGACGTCTATCAGTAACAGTAGCCTGCTTTGCTGCATCAGTGTTAAGATGTAAAAACCATTTCCTTTTTGAGGTCAACCTTTTTCCACCCTGCTTAAGTCTAGCAGTCCTTGAGGCTGCACCTCCAAAGCTGAGTTATGTGAGATGAACAGGACACAAACAGAGAAGGCAGAAAAGTTGAAAGACACAAGACACAACCAAATTCCCAAATCTACCCAAGTCCCAAGTTCAGAAGTGTCTTTGGTACTCAGGATCTTAAATCCTTGTAAAGAAATCATCATCTTAGTCTAACTACTCTTAGTCTAACCCTAACATTTCTGTACGTTTGTCCCCATCAAATGATATCCCATCTTTATGTTCTGCTTCTTAGTGTTTTGTCTGGCTCTGGATGAACCTTTTGGGAAATGCAGAAAAATGCTGTTTAATCCTAAATACCTGAATCTAAGGATCCTTTTTAAAGTATTTGTTCGGTGATTTTTCTCCATTTAAGGATACACTACACCCTGGCAGGCTGAACTGTATGACGCTGGGGAATTAGCGTTCAGGTATGAGTACAGGAGGGGACCTCATTCCTCCTCCTTCTTCTAACCTCATCTGTGATAGTTTCTCCCGGTGTTAACCTGGGATAAGTTTTCAGGTGTGACTGCCAGACCTGAGGAATCAGACCAACAACCTCTTTGTACACTGCGGAGAAAAGAGCAGCAACACAGATCTTGCAAGAGTTTGCAAGATAACTGATGTCGGTGAAGTGCTTTGAGGAGGATCGACATTGTATAAATGCCATCTGACAGTCGAGTCAACAGATTCCTATAAAGGACAAATGAAACCCAATTAACCTAGCAAGAAGTTAGCCCTTCCATTATGACAGCAGCTCTGCTCTGATAAAAGCAAGAATTCAAAGAAGTTGATGATTTCATCTCCTTGGCACAGAGATGACTGCACAGCTGCACAGCTGAGATGTCACAATAAAAGCAAATGCTTACAAAAGGTTGTTCTTTATGGTTTTGGCTTGTAAATGTAAACTGACTGTACTATCTATACATGCCAGGAATGTCAACAGTGGCTCAAGTGTACATCTATCGCCCTCTAATCCAGGACAATACAAAATTACAAGTAATAAATTCTCTCACTTTCAGAGCTCAAAGCAACAAAAGAATCTGTATTTGGACAGAGAAAGCTTTTATATTGGCTTGGGCAACATGCATGCAAAGGAGAACATACTCTGGCAGAATAGGTGAACTGCATTAAGCTTCCCCTCTCTCCTGTTGCAGTGCCTTAGAAGATGGTGAGTTTTCTCCCTTCCTCCCAGACGGACTACAGAAAGAAAAGAACAAATGGAAGCAGTGGTTCATAGGCTGCAGTTTGTAGCATTCTTTGATTTAAAGTGCTTTCAGTACTGGAACCTGACAAATGGTCACGTTTTCTAGAAGAGAAACCCTTGTGAAACGTTTAGAGGGTACAAGTGCAGCTGTGCTTTGTACATTTGTGCTTCACACATTTGCCTGGGGAGCTCAAGTGCAAGCTTGTCCTGCGCTGCAGGTCGCTAGTGCTGTTAGAGCACTGCGCTGATGTCGCATGGGAATTCCCTCTGACGTGAGAAAAAGCATCGAAAGCAAAGGATTTGCAAAATACAGAGAAAACATGGAATTTGGGGGCAACTTCCAGTTCTCACAGATGAGTTAGAGATTTTTGTTTGGATAGATCTTATAATGGTCATGTATCAGTTTTTCTACCACCTTTCTTATGTAATTAACTGTCCACTCTTTACAGCACATATTAGACCACAACTTGACCCTTTAAACTATATCCTTCATTTAGGCATCATACAGGTGCCTTTCTTTAATAATCCAAGTTTTCCACTGCCTTTGATGTTACAGAGCTGTATCTGAGGTGCAAGAGCTCAGCCTGCCTGAGGGTCTGCAGGACATCTGCTCTTGCAGCATCTAGGTGATATATTTGCTTGGAACTACGATTTGCATCTTGATTTCTTTTCAAGCCTCATAGTTTGGGTAAGGGAGAGAGAAAAAGGGAATAATCAGACCTGAAAAGTATTACTGTCAATTTGTAATATGAACCTGCAGTCGGTAAAATGATGACGACTGTGTGAAATTGCAAGATGCTGGCTGACATTTCAGAGTACAAATATCCACAGCTTCATCCAGATTGCAAAATATTAATGATTTCAAACGGAAAAATCTAATGAGCTAAACACTGACTTCTCTTTTCTATTTTAGGGACACCTAAAATATGCTTTTTGTTGTTTTCTAAGAGAAACTAACGCATATTCTGGAAGTGAAATAACTCATGTTTAAACACGTGAAGTATTAGGGGAAAAGACCCTAACCCAAACCTCAATAGTATTCACACACAGTATCAGTTTTAAGGTGAAAATATAGATCATGACTCTCATTGGGTTGAAATTGTCTTTTTAATTAACAATCTGGATCCAAATGCTCAGAGTCATAATACTTTGATACTTTTGCAACTCTTTAGATTATTAACCAGTATGAAGTAGTGTGAAATTTATACTAACTTTATCCTCAGTGTTTCTGTTTCACTTTCTGGTCCTTGAGATAATTACAGTACAGTAAGGGTGGGGTTAACACCACCAAATGCAATAATGACATTTATAGTATCATAAAATGGTTAGGGTTGGAAAGGACCTTAAGACCATCAAGTTCCAACCCCCCTGCCGCAGGCAGGGATGCCTCACACTAAACCATATCACTCAAGGCTCTGTTCAACCTGGCCTTGAACACTGCCAGGGGTGGAGCATCTACCACTTCTTTGGGCAGTCTGTGCCAGTGCCTCACCACCCTCACAGTAAAGGAGCTCTCAACTGTGACTTTTCTGGACTTCCTTTAGAAAATCACTAAATTCCATCTTGTTTTCAAACAGCTAAGGCTGGATCTCCATCCTCCTTTATTCTATACATCCACATAGCTACTAGCATATCTCTAGACTTGCCCCTGAGTCTTATTTTCTAAGGCAGAGCAGGCAGTGTGCCAGGCTCCTGGTCAGGTGCAGTAATCCAATGAGTGCATGATTTTCAACTGCACACTCACAGATTAAACTGCAGCTGCTGTCCACAGTTAACCTGATCCGCACGCTGAGACATCATTAGAGAAAATCAATTAATTTTTCCATTCTCCCAAATGGTGCTGAAGTTGAATAGAAGGAGAAGAAAGAGAAAAGGGGGGAAAAAAAGGACTTCTATTGTGTTGGAAAGATAAAACCAGGGGTATTGAGTGGCCAGGTTAATGCAGGTCAGTTACAGCTAGAAAGCAAGCAGATACAAGTAGTTTGTATTACATTTTATATATGAACACGAGAACTGGTCAACCGTGAAACAAACCTGCTCAGTACTCAAGCACAACTTCCTTACTTTTTCACCAGCTACTTTTTCCATGTACTTCTGCTTTATGATCCTGGGTTGAGATTAGTTAAAGGTGAATGGAAAATGTTATATTAAAAACTACAGGAAAGCCTGCCCTGCAAAACTTGACACTGAGGTTGAAACTCCTGAAGGTTCAGGGTTTTGTTACAATTCATTCAAAAATCAGCTGTAAAATAAGTCTCTGGAAAATGGGATCTGTTACAGTAGAAATTCTTGTTTTAAAATCATGAGCCAGGCATGGAAAAAACCAAAGGCGACATGTAATTGAAACTCATTGCAGAGGGCAAAAGACAGAAACCCCATTAGGATGGCTTTTATGAGATGAAACGGAGCTGAGCGCATTCCAGGTTTTAATGGAAATTAAAAAATAGCCTTTTTTTCAAGAATGGACATTTCAATTTGGGTGTATTAATTTTTAGAAATGCTGTAGCTGATGTTCAGTACAAAACAACTTTTATTTGGTTAAGAAGATTAAATGCTGAACTCAAAACACTACTGCTGCAAATTCTTGCTTGAAGATGGGCAGGTTCTGATGATAACCCAAAATGAAGCATCACAGACTGAGCTGGCCACAGGGAATGAATCCTATTTAAATATCCACACTGAAACTTTAATGAACTAAGTGTTTGTTCTGTTTTCTTACGGAAATGCCTGCTAAAAGCAAAATAAACCCAGATCACTTTAGGAGAAAATAATCTTAATACCTATAATTTTTCTAAAACTGATGCATTAGAACTTCAATTAAAGAGTTGTTATGTACCCAATTCTTTAGAGAGGGGAAATAAACAAATGTATGAAGATAGGCTGAGAGAGTTGGGGCTGTTCAGCCTGGAGAGAAGAAGGCTGCGTGGAGACCTCAGAGCAGCCTTCCAGTATCTGAAGGGGGCTTATAAGGATGCAGCGGAGGGACTCTTCATTAGGGACTACAATGATAGGACAAGGGGTAACGGGTTCAAACTTCAACAGAGAAAGTTTAAATTGGACATAGGGAGGAAGTTCTTTACTGTAAGGGTGGTGAGGCACTGGGATGGGTTGCCCAGGGAAGTCGCGAATGCTCCATCGCTGGCGGTATTCAAGGCCAGGTTGGACATAGCCTTGGGTAGCATGGTTTAGTGTGAGGTGTCCCTGCCCATGGCAGGGGGTTGGAACTGGATGAGCTTAAAGTCCTTTCCAACCCTAACTATTCTACAATTCTATGTCTCCTAGACAGAGCACAGTTATTCATTGAACGCTTCAAGCATAGATCTATGTATTTATAGACTTCCCAGACAACTGGTAAAATACCATTCACAGACAACTGAACTTTCTTTAAAAATCCCCAAACCACAAAAATCCAACACAACCAACCAACCAACGGGTGGTAGGATAAGAAAGCTAGAAAGTTTTCTCCATGTGGAGCACATGATGCAACAGGATTGTGTGATCTCAGAGGGCTACGAGCAGCTCATTACATGCTGGTGAGACTGCTCCCAGGTTGTGCAGAAATAAGAGAGGATGAATCATGGCAATCGAGCAGTATCTCTGGTGTTGTCAGCTCCTAGCAGTGTCAGATCCTGTACACAGCATCCTGCTCATGGAAATGTTACAGAATCACAGAATGGCTTGGATTAGAAGGGACCTTAAAGCTCATTCAGTTCCAACCCCCTGCCACAGGCATGGACACCTTCCACTAGAGCAGGTGGCTCCAAGCCCTGGTCCAACCTGGCCTTGGACGCTGTTGACAGCTCAGTGCTGTGACTGTGTTGGTACTTATTTCCCTGAAAGAGAAGGATGAGCTGCAGACCTCGTAGAGCCAGAGGAAAGGAAGGGAAATGCTGCAAAACCCTGTATTCAAACCCCACATACTTTACACCATGTTTACTTTTTTGAATAACATGCAAAACTTATCAAAAGACCTCAAAAAACAAAAACTGTGACGAGATGAAAGATAAGACTGAGGTACTGGGAATCCCTCCCTTTGCCCCAAGTCTCCCTCACGTCCAAACAGCAGCACACCCCCAACTTTTAAGCTGAGACACAAGCAGGTACACACCATACACTTAGTCAGAGATCATTATCAACCCTACCAGCTGCCATAATACACCTGAGTGATCACATCACTAAGTAATTAACTAAGTAATCAATCAATTAATTATAAGGGAAAATTACTCCTGTAACACAAATCAGTTTTAGGTGATCTGGTTTCAGAAATGAAGTATTTACTAAAAGAACAGAGGCACTATTGTTTGCAGGAGAGACTGTGTTAATCTTAATTAACTTTTCTGAGTGTAGGTAGCACGCAAATGACCAAAGCCTGAATCACCAGTGATTGTGGGTGAACATAGTGCTGGTAAAGGCTTGGAGTCGCACTCCTCATTAAGAGGGTTAACAGCCCGGGTCTGATTTTCAGCTATTAGAAAACAATTATTTTATAAAGCCTTTTAATAAAGTTTGCATTATTTTTATTGATAAAAGATATTTAAATAGTGTTTTCTTTCCCACTTCAACTTCTGTGTATCCAGGTTCTTCTGGGACCTGAGCATCACATCCCATGAGGAGTGAGAGGTATGTGATGGAGCAGTACTTCCCCAAGGGAGAAAGGACCCCTTGACAGATGAACTAAAGGAAAATTTGGTTCATAAAACCCTTTTGCTTTGTGGAAGACTTTATGTGGTTCCCAGTTTGTAGCTTAACAGTTCCTAGGGTTTAGTTTATACAATGAGAAAACAGGTGAACTGTCTTAGCTTGAGGGGGGAAAAAAGGCAATGAAAAATCCTCTGAAACCTACACACATACAATTGCAGTTCAAACAATTAAAATTTTTCAGTGTTCTATGTAACCCAAACCTGGTATTTATAAAAGGGAAACGAGAACAATGTTAACAATAGCACTATCAGGGCACTTATAAAGTGAATTTATTATCCTTACTATCAACAAATAGAATGCTGAGAGACAGACTGGGAAATTTGTGATTAATTTGTAGGAGCACGTCTTAATTGATAGGTGCTACAACTGTGCAGAAATACTTCTTGAAATGGCATCAGTAAGAATAAATCCTATTTATTAATGTTTTCAGGTTGCCATATGAAAGCAGAACTGAGCATCATGCATTTTCTGGCAACTGATGGACTTAGGCAATGAACCCCTTTTGGCAAATTAAGAGTAGAAGCTGAAAAAAATGCCCCATTTCTTAAACACTGTTGCATAACTGGAGGACTGGGTGTGTCTTTCCAGCTCCTGTGATTCACATATAATACAGTCATGCCCTTTGGAGAATGACACGCCAGATTTCAGGTTTTCATGCCCTGATGAAATGGATGCTGGGAATTCCGCACTTGTTCCATTTTGCAATGCAAATACTTCAATTTAATGACCAGTGATAATGGAACTCGGGTAGGAAAAAGGAAACCAGATGAGAACAGGAAAATTAATATAATTTCTGGGCTATAAAAACATACCTATGAGAGCTCAGGCCCTAAATGCTGCCTCCTTTCAAGGACATGTATGTAGGCATCTGTGTGACATCAGAATAAACATCTATGAGTTGGACATTGCATCTAAGGTGATGTCTCAGGCTTCACCTGGAGTGAGCTAACAGAAAGGGAGATTCACTGCCGTTGGTGGTACAAATCCTCCCCTGAAGATACCTTTTAACTTTCAAGTGACCAAAGAAGTGGCCTGGATGATCAGCTTAGGCCCAATACCCAGCTTCTAGATTGTACAGTAAAGGGAGAAGAATGTATTCTGCAGCTCTACTAAGCTTGGTGTAAGGTACATCAGAGGATGATGCTCTCATACGAAGAATATTCAGCAGGTTGCTGTATCACATCATCACATCATCATTCATCATGAGGTTGGGTGGTGCCACAGCTCCTCAGGGTCAGGAAGAAGGTGCTTTTTGCAGTAGATAACCCTGCAATAATTTCAAGTCAGGGCTTAGCAGGTTGAAGGGAACAATGAAGATCTAATTTCCTTTCCAGGAAGAGGCTACAGGGGAAAGGCTTGATAAATGTCACTATATTTTTTCTGGGATGGAAGAAGAGCTTTAATTCCTCAAATATGCCAAGATTATGTTTATACTGAACAATGCTTGAAGTTTCCAGGGAAACATGAATATTTTCTTCCTTAGGAATGAGAAATTTCAGCTAGCAATTTGTTCTGAGGTGCTGGACTTGTGTTG
The DNA here is from genome assembly GCA_025447955.1 of Psilopsiagon aurifrons. Lineage (NCBI taxonomy): Eukaryota > Metazoa > Chordata > Aves > Psittaciformes > Psittacidae > Psilopsiagon > Psilopsiagon aurifrons. The sequence goes on from JAOEHY010028437.1 coordinate 41,235, forward strand.
TCCCTTCTATCAAACGGACAATCCAAATTCAGAGACCAAGAGGGAAAATTGAAGCAGAGGATGCACTAGAGTTATGTACAGGGAGATGCAGGAGCTAGTCTGGTAGAATGGCTAGATGGGCATGTGAAAAATGATGTTAGATTAGTAAAGAGCATTCTCCAGGTATGGGGTAGAATAGTACTGCTCTGGCAATAAGTGACTAAGGGCGAAAAAAACCTTCCCCCCAAATCAATCATTCTACTCTCAGGCTCCTAAGCTCAGAAAATAGTAAAGGGAAAGAAAATATCCCATGAAGACAGTGAAGCAGGGGTAGAAAATTCCCTCCTTCTACATCTCCTTTAAGCAAGTTGGGTTTGGGCACCCTGTGGCTTATCAGCAAGGTACTTGCATATTGCAAAGCCGGCTCAGGCTCTGTTTCCATGAGAGCTTGCTGTATGTTCTCCTGGGTGTACAGAGTCCTGGAGTGCGTGTTCTTATAATCGATGGTGTGTTTGAATGCTAACACCCATGCATTTTAACACTTCCAATTGGAAAAGTCATCTGTACAAACCTGATCTGGGACAATGTGTTCTGAGAGTAGTAAAAAATACCCATTAAGATTGCTTTACATGGAGATGGGCAGAAGTATATCAAAGCAGATGTCAGTTATTTAATTGGCTTAGTATTTTGTTCTCTGCTGAATCAGACAAAAAGCTCTGAAATCTGACATTATACGGCTTTTCTTATCCATGAAGTCTGAATCTATTATGTTGAGGTAGCAGGTTTTTAATCCACTCTGCTCAGTGTGATCTCATGGCTGTGAGATTGTATTGTCATGTATAAACAATTGTGTGGGCTTCTTGTGATCATTGGGAACAAAACGTGATGGATTCGAATTTGAGTGGGTAGACGCAGGGTAGTGGCCTTGCAATTTTCTTTGCTTGTAGGGACAAAACACTAAATATATTAAGCGCGTGGCACCAAGCAGCTTCCATTATAAATAGTCCCTAAAGAGGTGGCGGGTTTCTTCCCAGTTTGCTGCTGTTATAACAAGAATATGAGGTTTGCAGAGGTACGACAGTTTGCAGTTCAGATTTACTCTTCTCAGCTGATCAGTGATACGATGAACAAGTCATATTTTGCTTCACTACTGTCTCCTAACAGATACGGTTTTGAAACTCCTACTTTTTTTAACTTCACTGAAAAGGGGGTAAGGGATGATAGAGCTGAAATGATACTACGGTGACATAACAAAGAACAGTAAAGGTCAGTCCAGATTAATTTGCTACAGGATCAGCTGGAGAATATTAAACCTCTTAACTGTAATCCTTTGATAACCAGTCCTATAATGTAATCATCAGCGTACATCCAATAACACACATGTTAATTACTTTAGAATTGTATTTTTCATTTTTAATCAAAAGACACATTTTAAAGGATACCACCACCATCCCCAGCTAAAATAACTTGTTTCATATAAAAAGAGACTATTTTTATGAGGTAGCTGGGGAAAAGTCAGCCTGGAAAATATCTTTATGAAGGAAGCATCTGTCACAAGTCAAAATGCTATCACTGGTCCCCGAGGAGATCCAGCCGAGGTACAAATAGAAGTGAAATACTCAGCGCTGAGTTTTGATGGGCAAAGTGTGAATTTTGTGATCTGGAGACTGTGTCATAAGCTGGGTCTGAGCAATTCACACCCCTTCCTGACCTTGGGTTAACACATGAAACCCTTGCAAGTCCTAGTTGGGAGAAGGAGTTTTTCCATGCACAGAGAATATTTATGACAAGGGGGCAGCGCCTTTGCATGAGATGCACAGAAGCACTTTCTCATGAAGCTCAGATCCATGTCCCACATCAGCTGCCTCATGCCAGCTCCCACTGCCCCTCCTGCTGCAGCTCTGCTCTGCCAAAGCCCACCCTCCACAACCCCCCCTCCAAAGGGAGAGCCAGAGCTTTGTGCCAGCTGCGCAGCAGTTCATCTGCTCCGTGGGTGAATGCATAGAACTCAGCAGGCTGTGACCCACACGTTTCTATACCTGTTCCGGAAACAATTACCCACCCTCTAAAAGCAAGAGCACTGGGGGTGTGCTGCACAGCTTGTGCACACACTTATCTTCCAGAAAGGTGGAAAATACTGGAAAATTAGGGAAAAACGTGTCCGTGAATAGATCACGACTTCTCTCCCAGCCAAAGCGTGGTTATGCTGACACATTGACTTTACTGAGGGCAGCGTTCTGAAGTCTGTCTGCTTCCTCCATGACTAAGTGGGAATTCTGAGGTGTAATTTTAAGCATTCACAATGTAACAGTTGGTAAAGTCTTAGTAAACAAATCGTTAACCCTCTCCCTCTTCATTCCAAAAGAGTAGAGATCAAGCTGGATTGATTTCGGATGGTGTGGTCCAGCTTTTAACAGAAAGGGCAAACACTGTTTTCCTTAAAGTAGCTTGTAAAGTCTTAAAGTCCTTGGGAAAAAAACAATCCCATGGGTACTCTGAGAAAGAGTATTTATACATGACCTCAGTTTCAAATGTGCTGTAAAAGTCTGGATGTGCCAAAGTCCTTTTTGATCCAAGCAATGTCATCATTTCATAGTATAATTTCAGATTTCCATAGCTCCCTCTTTGCTTTCAACATCCTTTCCAATGAAATTTGCTAATGGGAGATGGAGGTGAATGAACGAGTTCAGCAGTTGCTGGGATGAGGTATAAGGTTCCGCCAGAGCAAAATAACCACTGAAATTCCTTATGATGAATGTTTGAAGCCAATCCTGCAGCACCTTTCTCTGTGCCATGCAGTTTTCTGGATGGTGCAGTATTTCCGGGAGGAGGTCTTGTGAAACTGGGTTCAGCTCATTGCACCAAAATTCAGATGGGACTTCAGGTGAGTTGCTTGAACTACATCTATATCTATCACATGGCAAATCATGGAACAGTTAGGGTTGAAAAGGACCCCAAGATCATCCAGTTCCAACCCCCCTGCCATGGGCAGGGACACCTCCCATTAACCATATCACCCAAGGCTCTGTCCAACCTGGCCTTGAACGCTGCCAGGGATGGAGCAGTCACAACTTCCCTGGGCAACCCATTCCAGTGTGTCATAAGATGCTGAATCCCTGCTTCTGCTGAAAGAGGTGAGCTCAGTTTGAGAGATCTCTCCATAACCAAACTGCAGGTTTTGGTGCATTCTCTTTTTCAGGCCCTTCGATCAATACCATCTCCAAACAAAATGCTTCCATCAAACCCAATATCACCTAGGCAAACCCATGAAGAAGCAGCGCATGCACTTTCTGGTGATAACTGATCCCAACACATTATCGTCCTTAGGAAAACATAAAGCGGGAAAGTTGACCTTGGGGTCAAGTCTTGCTCTGGGTTGTGCTGTAATGCAATAGGATTTATAAATCTTTAATTGCAGTTGGTATGCTATAAATGCTTAATGAAAACATGATGTCCAAATGGCTGTTGGAGGGTATCAGTGACTAGACAGAGTTACAAAGCTGCAGTGCTGTAAGTAACCTAGCAATGGGCAGCAGCTACAAAGGATTTGCATTTATGTCTCTTGCATCTGTTCTAAAAATGTGCCAGGGATAACAGGGTGTGTGATGTGTGTGCGTGGATACGTGCGTGTGCATGGAATTACATAGCAATAGTTCCACCGGCTCGCCTGGGAAATTGCGTGGGAAGGCAATTACATCACTTTAAAATCGCTTTTAATTAAACCTTTAAAGGTCTGTTTAGTCAAAGGAGCGCTCAGAGCTCACAACTCATTCCTCTGCAGTGCCTTTGCTTTAGGTGACTTCACTGCTGCCTTCCACAGAGAGATGAGCTGAGAGAAGGACCAAAGGGAAGAAGTGAGGGCTCCTCTTTAGCATCCCCAGCCACATGCTCGTGAGCTCCCAAATGAGCACCCTGCAGTCCCCCCCCCATCACCTGCTGGGCAGGCACACAGAGCCCTGGAATCTCACCCTTTCCAGCAAAGGCTTTTAGGATTCACATGCTGTTATCCTGCTTCCCTTTGGAAGCAAAAGTGAGGGCAGAGAGAAAAGGGAGAGGATTGCACCAGGTACAGTGTGTCCTTTCAGCCAAACCTGGATGCAGATCAATTAAAACCAGACTTCACATAATGATTCTTTTTCTTGTGAAGAAGGGAAGGGAAAGCAGCACTAGAGAAGCTTATGGCTGTTGTTACTCATGTGGCTTCCTGGAGCTTTTACTCTGCACCATTTACCCTGCATAAATCAATTGCCAGAATATTAGTGCTTTGCTTCCTTGTTTACTCTGAAAGATTACGTCCCATTAGCAGATTTGTCTTGTAATTGAACTGAAGTGTAAAATGCCAATGTCCTGACAACCTGAACAGACAGGATTAACTGCTGCAGACTCCTCTGTCCTCTTCTGAAACATTTTGATTGAGCATAATTAATACAAGTGAACTGATAGGATGATGGATGCTTTCAGCCACAGTGTTTTGCAAAGTGAAGCTAGGCTGGACATATATACCATAGCAAGATAAAGAGGTAATGACAGACAACAGCTCCTGTTTTTACATTGCCTATCTTTTCTCCATGTAATACATCAAAATCACAAACCTTACACAGTGCCCTATTTCAGGAGTATGTGCTTGCGTCAATTCAGTTTTGGAGCAGCCTGAAAGAGCATGTTTAACTTGGATCATCTACCTAAGCATCAGCTCGGAGCCAGGGTCTGACCACCTTCAGCACTGGCAGCATGGGGGCTGCCACTGACCTGAGCACAAGTGTTATGGAATCAGATTTTCTACCACTACAGCTCTCTGAAGCACACCTTCGCTTCAGAGTCACTGCATACCACTGACTTCATAGGGAAAAGCTTCAGAAGAGGCAGGGCACATCTTCTGTACACTGCATTAATCCAGCTGCAAAAAGGTTTTCTGTCCCAGACTGGATTCTTGAGTCTGCACAGTATATGAAATTGCAAAGGCAAACTCCAAAGGGTTCTAAAAGGGGTATGACAAACTTAAGCACTGACTGTTGCCCCTTAACAACAACAATGTGAGCTCAGGCTGTTTGCAGGCACAGCCCCACCATCAGAAGGGCACGGAATGAACCCAAAAGAGGAACTGCCATTATCAGGGCTGTCTGACAGCCACACAACACACACAGAGCTCCCGGTCCCCCCCTGCCCAGCCTGGGTTTTGCCATTGCTATTTACTTACTATTTTTATAGTGCTGTCCGCCACATCTGCTCTGAAGGCTCAGGGCCAGAGCAGTGATTGAGGGCTGAAATGGAGTGTTTATTACTCGTGGGATAATGAAAAAGGACACACTGCTTTATCAGGTACTGAAATACAGGGTAAAACCAGGAGAAATACCCTGGCTTTGCAGTTAGCCTGAGCTGTTTTGATGTCCTCACCTTTTTCTGCCGTTGATTTTAACCCTTTTCTACAAAGAAAGCTGAAAGGTTCGAAGAAACAAGGACAAACAGATGCTTTGCAGTTCTTCAAGGGCACAGCCCTCAAGTTCAGTTCACAGCGGCCGCATTGTTCTAGTTTACCAGAAATATTTGAGTTTCTTGTCCCTGCCTGACCAAAATTAAGTTATAAATCTTGTAAAAAATGGTATTTTTGTGGTTAGTTCCTCTCACTGATCCTGCAGTTACAGCACCACGAAACAATGAATAAAAAGGGAAAAGGATCAGAAGATATGTGTCGCCACGTGCCTTTATTTCCAATCACTATGGGGAGAACATCATTTGCTGTCTCTTCTGTGTGTGAAAACAACACCTACAGCCTGACTCAACCTCAGGGGCCTCTGTAAACCAGCACATCACGCACACCTCGCATGAGAAATCCAGGGGCAGAATGAAATTGAGCCTAAGCGGATGAAAGACATTGCTCAGGTGGGATATCAGAGAGCAGCGCCGCAGCCCTCTGCTCGCTGGCCTGGAAGGTCAGCAAGTGCATTGCCTGGGTAGTTGTGTTCTGCTTCATTATATAACTCCTATCTCCAGAATTAAAGCTTTAATCCCAAATTGTGGCTTGGAGTACAAATCAGCAAGGACTTGCTTACATTATCAGTAACACAACCGCCCTGCATTGCGAATGGCACAATAACATAAGCAAACAGGGATGGTTTTTAATCCGAACCACCATGTAAGGGAAATGAAGCTGCTAGTTCTCCTTTGCTGCGAGCCCACAGCAGCTGTCCAGAAAATAAAGGTCCTTGCCAGCTCTTTGATGAAACGCACAAAGTTTTGTGTGGCATCGGGTGCCAAACATGCTGCTGATAGAAGCCATAAATCCACATCCAAAACCTAAAAATAATATTGGGATTGTTTTAAATTAAGGTTACAGAATATGGACTTGATTAGACCCTGCATGGATTCTGAATAGCCATTATTACATATTTGTTCAGGTTTAAGTATTTTTATAGGATTTTTATTATTTTTTTTAAATCCTGTTGGAATATTTTTCCTACGGGATGGGGATCATCTTTGTGAGAGAAAGAATGGTCCTGTGGTTAAGGCTGGCCTGAGACTTAGGAGATCTGTGTTCGATTGCTGGCTCTGCCATGGACACCCTGTGTGAGCTTGGGCAAGTCATTCAACAGCCAGCTTCTTTCTCTTAATATAAAAGTCCAAGGCCCATTTAAGCCTCTCAAAGATGTGGCTGCTGAGAACTGCTGAGTGCTCAGCATTGAAAAGAAGGAGGCAAAAAAAAGGAGAAGAACAAGAAGAAAAAAGCTGGCTGCCTATCTAAGAGTTGCCCTCCTTTGGTCCCTTCCGTGCATGCTGAGAACGGCTGAAAATCCATCCCTTCATGTCTCTATTCTTCATATGTGGAGCAGAAATGGTAATGCTCCACTAGCACACAAGGATTCTGGAAGTGCCAGCAAAGCTGCAAACAGGGCATAAGATTGGGGTGAAGTTAAAGTGATTGTACTTTGGCTTTTATGCCAACAGTGGGTGAAAAGATGAGAAATGTTTCTCCCCAAATGGGGTAGCCTACTGCTGCAAGCAACCCATGCAAAGGAGATGTGGGGGGGGATAGTCCTACTGGCACGAACTCAATGGACTGGTGGTGACTTTGGGAGTCACGTGCATTTATTGCTCCTTCCACAGCTCAATTTTCCAACTGGTCATTCGAAATGTTGACTTGTTCTGCCGCTGGTTTGAACCAAAAGACCATTGTGGGAGATGTCAGGAGCTTGGAAGGAGCCCACAAGCTTTTAGAACCTGTGTGGGGTCAGGGAGGGTTTGCACTCGCAGCTCAGCAGCATTCCACATGGTGTTTCCCATCATGGCTGCTGGACACAGCCAAAACAACACCCACTGCTCAGAGCCCCGTCCTGATTGCTTCCCCTGTTCCATGTATGACCAGTGAGCCAAAAATTCCAGTTGTGATATCAGTGGTTCTGCAGTACACATTTGCAGTTTGGCACCAGTTGGTTGTAGTTTGATAGGGGGCACTCAGGGAAGCTGATGAAACTCAGACATGTAAATGTTTGTTTAGTTATCTGGGACCAGAGACAACAGAAGACAATAAATAGTACCTAAAACTTTCTAGAACAGGTTACCAAAAATTGCTGCTTAAAAGTGGTTTTGTTGTGACAATCGTCTTCCATCCCCTAGTTGGAACTAGATGATCTTAAGGTCCTTTCCAGCCCTAACTATTCTATGATTCTATGAACAAATGCCTACTCGCATGAGGGTATTTGACCTTGTTTTCATTGATTTCTCTTTTAAAAAGTGTTTTGACAACACTTTCTGCCTCTGAAATAGGGGATGACTTAGGGATGAAAGAAATATGGTAATACATGTCATATCACATACAGAGTTGAGGGAGGTACAGCAAAGGGATGATGCAACTACAAATTGCACAAGTGCAGTGAGGATTCTAGGGGAGTACTGGTGCTGGATAGCTAACAACAAAGCTATTAAATTAAATCTAGGGTCTATAACATATAACAATAAGGAGGGGCAGTAAATTCATTCAGGATGTATAGAGTGATGCAAAAGAAACTGCTCTTTCTGAGGATGCAGGCAGCACACAGGAAGGCTCTAGAGTTAGGGAAAACAGTTTTGAATTCAGCAAGATTATAGCTATGTAAAGTCAAAGATCATGGATAGAGATACATGAGGTCAAAGCATAATTCTGGTTAGAAGGAACCCTCTGCTCAAAGCAGAGTGAACTTCAAAGCCAGACCATGTCGCTCAGGGCCTCACATTACTGAGTTCTGGCTTTCACATCCTCCCTGAGCACCTCATCACTAACCACAGTGAAATTTGTTCCCTTGTATCTAACTAGAATTTCCCACACTGCAACCTGTCCCTGCTACTGCTTGTTCTTTACAACACACGTAGAGTCTGCCTTCTCTGCAACCCCTGTCGAGCAGCTGAAGGTGGCAATTAAAGCTGTCTTCATCAATTAAAACACAAAGCTCTTCCTGAGCTGTATTTTCCTCTGCTATCAAGTCAGCTATTGCAGTCACCCCGTGCTGCTCACATGATCCTGTTCACCAGCTGTGGATAAGCAGCTCTGCATGTATGAATATTTTAAGATAAAACTATACTACTGGTGGCTCTGGCAAGCACCTGATCTGTTGATTGCTGGAGGCTGGAGTGCAAAGAAAGGATTCTAATGGGCACATCGACCTGTTCCACACTTACCCCTGCTATGGGCACTCTCTGGGTCAAGGTGCTGGGCTGGGTGAGCCTTTGGTGTGACCTTACAGGGATTAGTTTAGGGCTATGAAGACAACCCATCCACTTTCTTCTATTTGTAAAGCTGCTCCAACAACATATTTAAGCATGGTGAGAGAAGGCCAACTCGCCCTTTCTGAGTGTGCACTTACCCTTCTGCTTAGCACCCTTCTGCGTACCACAATATGCCCAATACAAATTCTGGGATGCTCAGCGAGGGAAAATCTTTCAGTGCCTGTTTGCAGTGGAAAGTTTTGGGTTTATTTTGTTCGGTAAGCAGCACGTGCCCTGGAATGTGAGGAATGTCCCGTGTGGATTCCCACCCGGTGCTGCTGGCCAGGACAGCCCCGTTTTGCTCTGGAGCGTGGCCAGAATGGAACAGATTTGCAATATACTTCCTGAGTCACTCAGTTTCCCTCCAGCAGCTGCGTAAGAATCGAAAGATAAAACCAGAGACCTGGTCCTCGTGCCCAGCCAGGGCAGAGGCTGGGAGCGGTGCATACAGGAGCTGACAAAAAGCACATGTGCCGTGTGGGTCATGGATTTTTACTGCCTGGAGCCAGGTACTCCTCCAAGTGGAAATTTCTCGTGCTTGTGGAAGGGGTCATAACTGACACTGGTCAGATTTCAGTTGTTTGGATGGATTTGCCCTGCGGAAAGCAGACAGAAAGCACAGCATAAAAATCAGGAGAGAATCACGCTCGCTACTTCTGTACTTTGCATCCACTCCGAGAGACGCTCCATGGTTTTCTTAATGGAAGTTAAACTCGGTTTTGTAAGCATTGTTACATGGACATTAGAGATTCCATTCAGGATGCTGAGAGCAATGTAAGAGCAGGGGAATACTTTAAAACTTCCCATTAGCACTGATAGCAACTTATTTTGGGAGTGTAAGGCAAGTTTGTTATGTTTTCATCATTTGTAAACCATGCTTCATAAAATGAATTTATTAAGCTCTTAGATAATTTTTTTTGGGACCTCAGTTTAAGAAACATTATGGTTTTCCCAACACTTCAGCTGAAGAAATAGAAAGCAAGCAGGAGTCTCTCAGGGCACTCAGCATCCTGCAGAGCTGCAGCTTTGATCAGGATCTTAAAGAGCAGAGGTGGTATTTTATATACCACGCAGTGCCAAATGCATGGCTGGCACAAAGCTAATTGTCTACCTCCAAGCAATCTGACAAGGGCAGTGTAAGAGGAGAGGGATTTAAAAATGAAGAAAAGTCTATGAAAGCTTAGTGTTGCCAAGGTATTCCATGGACACAGGCAATGGAAGAGCCTGGTCTTTCAAGACATGAAAACCAATGGGGGCTCTCAGACTGGGTGATAGTCTAATGGTTCATTCTCCAGGATCCCCCTCAAAGCCTGTTACTATTAGAGAGAGGAAAAAAGCTATGGATACCTGCCTAGCTATATCCAAAATCCTGTTTACATTCTTTTACTCTATGATGACTGAATGAATGCAAATGTATTTGAAATAATAACTAATGGCAGTAAAACAATTCTGAAATAGTCATCAAGCCCATAGCTGCCAATACTAATGATTCCTTGTTTCTAAGTTCATATTCCTTTTAATCTCTAGCTCTCGGGATCCATCAGGATACAGTGAAAAGAAACTGCACACCAGAAGAACCGTAACAGCAGTATCATCCCTGGGCACTCCTTCAGTCCTGCCAACAGAACACTGCAAAGTACTTTATCAATAGGAATTAATCAATTCATAGGGTGCAAGGTCAATGTTATAAGCCTGTTTTTTAAGCAGAGAAACTAGAAGTGTAGACAACTTCAGTGACACTTGACACAACACTTCATAATGATGGATAATGTCAGGAATTCATCTTCCAAGTTCCTGTCCATGCTTTGCCACTCCTTTTTGCTCAGCTGCACCAGTACTGGTAATTGCTCAGTGAGGTGTGCTGCAGAGTTTCTTGGAACTGATTACACTGCTTAAGCACCCTAGAAACAACAATAATTTGCCATATGGTCAACATCATTCAGTCTGAGCCCTAAAAGTTAAACTAATCCAAAACCAAACAAATACAAGCATGTTTTCTTATTAACCACTTAATATTTGGACCTTCTTTCCTTGTAAAGACACTCATTTTTGGATGATTCAATGTAAATATAGTCCACAATGAGATCTGTTTGCAGGTGGGATTATACTCCCACTGCTACTACACTTCCCATTTGCTTCCTGCACAGCAATGTTTTAACATGATACGGTCTCCAGCAATTAGACTGCTTTGCTGACAAAGAAAAGGAGTTGATCACAGAGACGAAAGCCTTTCAGGCTCCCCAGGAGATCATAAAGGTAGACTGCAGCTCCATTAATTCATGACCTATGTGTTCCCACAGTAAAAAAACAAAGCAGCATCAAGTTGAGTCTCAGTGGACTCAAAAAAAGAGCCAAGCAGGAGACTGGAATATATAGAGGATAAATGCTCTCACCATTGCTCTGCTGGCTGGACTTTAGCAGGAGTTGAAACATCATGACAGGGGATGTCAACCCTGTCTGATACTCCTGAGACATACTCAAAGGTGAGGAAGGACGTCCTTGAAAGGACAAGCACAGAGACCATGCCATGTCCATCTGCTCCTTAGTCTCTTGCATTAATATTCAGAGAAGCAAATACTGACCACTGATGACACCAAGTATCACCAACTGTTTCACCTGAGGTAATAATACATACCAGTAAAAGGTACGGTCTTGAGAGGCTTTTGTGGGGTGGAAAGGCAGATGGTAAAAACCTGTGTTTCACACAAATTGCCTATCTAGAGCAGACTTGTGCTTCGTGTAGATCTGCACACGTTAATAGAGATGTGCAATTAGTGTGCATCATGACGGTAAGCATTGACCAGAGTCCAACAGCATTCCTAGGCTCTCTCGGGAGGACAACCATTCACCAGTTATGTCCATTCTTGTGGCTGTAAGTTAAATCTTTGTCTGGTGGATTACTGCCAGTGCATTCCTGAAACAGGAGTCTTTGCTTTTGTGTAAGATGCACATTCATTCTTTTCCACATCAGCAGTACTTTACACAAACCAGCATGGAGCGTGAGTCAAAAGGAAGCAGGATTAGAGGTACCACACAGTACAAAGCATACCACACGCACCAGAGGAAATCACAGGTTCAAGCAATAAGCAGATGAAGACATAGCAAGAGGGCATGAGCAGTGTGGTAATGTACTTGGGGAGCTAATCTTAGCTATTTGTTCAAGTGTGACCACAAATACGGGTTGAAAGAGGTTTTGTACTCTGCAGCTGCATCATATAAACCATTACATAAACTGATTAAGTTATAGCTTAAAAACTATTAGCCTCTGTGTTCTCAGTGCTTCCAGTGGAAGGTAGTTCCAGACTCTTTCTGCTCAGGTTACTGGAAGTTATCTGATATTCAGCCTAATCGTACCCATCACCATTTTAATGCCATTTGTTCTCCTAATGCTTTCTTTAGCTTGAACAGTTAGCTTTAATACCTTTATGCAATTCTTAATTCAGAGCCATCATTTCAAGGATAAATAGGTGGAGGTTTTTAGCTTCATCTCATAAGAGTAATCCTACTGTTAATAGTATGCCTTCTCTGTTCCAGTTTGAATTTATTATCCCTGTATGAGGATAGCAGGGAGTACACCAGCCTTCCTAATCTCACCACTTACAAAGACATTGACTGTCTCCAGGGGACACTCTATCAATGATTTGAATCTTTCACGGGTAATTCACACCAATACAACATATTCAAACTTCAACTAACTCAGATCTTTGTGCTCAGCTCCTGCTAATGAGGTCTCTGCTCATACCACTGCCCATGGATCTCCATCCAACACAAATGTATGTTCATGTTCCGTGTACAAAGCAGCTTGAGAAACAGAGGAAAACAGATTGACATTGATACACTGCCCTCCTGAAAAGCATCCAATTATTGACAAGAACATACCATTTCAGCTACAGCCTCCCACTGAAACACAGACAGTTTCCAGCGTGGAAGCTTGAATCTGTTAAATACAACTACCAGTCACATCTGACAAGAAGGAAATCAATTCCCCTAGTGGAAATAGAAATTTCAGGAGGCAGAAGGTAACGAGGTCTGCTCAGTGCACCAACAATGCTGAGTATAGACTTGTGAAACATGCCATAGGATCTTTAATGATGTGTTATTTCATGAGTAAGAACCTTTTTAAAGTGACACATGAAGGATGCCAGATGCCGAAGCACGAAGCTTCCTAACTTCGTACGTGAGTGTTGGTCCTCAGCCAAAGGGAGTAGTGCCACCTGCTGAATCACCATTCCCTGCCGCAGCTGGATTTTAATGCCACTTGTTTGGGTGAAGCCCATGGTCTCCCAGAGGATGCACTTGCCATCCTGATACACTGCTATTAATTCTGTGGGACAATGCAGTAGCAGGCACAAGGCTGGATGCCTTGTTTGATGATGTGTGTCGATGGCGGAGGAACTTGACATGGAATGTGGCACTTTGGTGTTACCTTCAGAATGAACATGTCCATCATTTCTATGTGAAAAAGAGTAGAGAAAGATGGGCTACCAGAGTAACATAACATGCTCCTGCCTCCTTAAGAGAGGACAGGTTGCAAGACCATCATCTCCAAACCCATGCAAGTGGCCAACAAACTGGAATTAAGATTTCAATTTTCCTGTTTGAAAACAATCCTGAAACCCTCCTTCACTCTGTCTTTTCTTTACTCCTCCATATTAGTCACAGGTATGTCAGGGCTTACTACAGCTGGTATTACAGAGAGGTGCATCTCCAAGGAGAGTAAGCAATCACTAAGATTTTGCTTTCTAGGACAACACATTTCTTTCCTTTTGCCATTCTTTTGATGATGTGCAAAAGTAGTCTGAAAGTTCTTTACCAGCCTGCTTATTCATTCTTTTACCTTAAAAAACATCAGAAGCGTCTTGTCTTTCTGGTTCTGTTGCTTGCCTTTCTTGAGAAATGCCTGAGCTTCATTTTCTGAGCTGATTAACTGACAATTAACCCAAATTAGTTTCTACATTTGTAAAGGCTAATTTAGTCACCCACAAGTATTTGTTTCAGGAGACCATAATTTGTTCAAAATGGAGCAAAATATCTAATCTAGCCATTCTTGGGGTCAATTAAGAGGTAGCAGCTCATCACTGTTGAAGCTGTAGTGGTTAGAGCTGGTTTGAATATTTTTGGAAGTCATTCTTTTTCCGCAGAACCCAAAATTGTTTCATCTGATGTATCTTGGCTATGTCAAACCTTTGGTGAATCAAAGGCTGGTTTTCCAATGGAACCATGCCTGGATTCATGATGGGATTTTCTGGGGATCTGAGGGCTTCCAGCACTGGCAATTCCCAGGCAGCCTCTGCTGCCAAGCACATCCTAGTGCAGCGATTTGAAAGCCGTAGGGAACATGGGTGGTGGTGGGAAACCAGAGGAGGAAATATAGAAAAGACATAGAAGGAATTTTAAACAATCATCATTAAATTCTGCTCATCTCAAATATCAGTTTCACATCCAATAATATCTGTGACATTGTCAGTTTATTTGTTCTCTAGCCATTCATTGTCTCCTGTAGGCATATGCTGCCCAACTAATGACAAGCAGCCCCTTAGACAGAGCTGGAGGGTGGATGTGTCTGGGTCCAAGCTGAGAAGGTGCCATGGGCCCAGCTGAGGTCCCATGGGAAGCAACAGAGGGGTGAGCACTGTGCTTATGAAGGTGGTTTTATCAGCCACCCAGGGAAAGAGCTGTGGTGACCTATGGCTGCCTCCACTGAGCCACAGGGGCTGCCTTCAAAAACAGCTTTGGTCTTCCATGAGAGTTCTGCAAGGCTTTGACAGACCAAATGCTTCTGCCTGTTCCAGAAATACAGTTTTTAGGCTTTCTTCTTCTTTTACAAGGAACTGGTGAAACCTTGTGAGCATTTCCACTGCTGAAAAATTCCGGTTTAGGCATCAGGAATTGGTCAATATTTGCCACTGTCCACAGTCCCACAAAATTAATAGCAGTGTATCAGTAACATCAAGTGTGTGTTGGAGATAAATGACCAGCAGCAGCCTCCATCAGCTCCTGGCGGGTAGCTCACCTGGCAACCCCCAGTAATGCTGAATCGTCCAAGCAAGTCACAACATGATCCTCATAAAGATAAATCACCCACCGCTCCTCAGGACATAACGCGCATTTGACAAATGCAATTTACCACTGAACAGGAACAACCTCACAATATTTACTACTGAGAAAGAAATAACTAACCACATTGATCCACATAAAGTAATTAGAGACATCTTGCTCAGAGATGTGGTGTTGCTGCTTGGATGCTATGCAGCTCTACAAAGCACTAATGCTAACAAAAAAGGGATATTCAGTATTAAATTCACTCCATTCTCCACTAATTTACTATTTCCACAGGCACAGTATGGGCTGCTGTAAACTAATATTCAGCAATGCTGCATGAAGGAGTCTCATGGAAAACTCTTGGGGAGATTTCTTTGTTCTGGGACTGTTTCTGCTGCATTCCAGAACAAAGTAGGGGTTGGGAATAGTGACGGCATTGCTACATTCACTGAGCTCCCTCAACCTGCAGGATATTTACTCCGTATTTACTCCAGGTGGTTTCTTCAACCCACCCAACCTGACACTACCTGCATTAGTTGGCATTCTTAAAAACATTTTGGTTTCTGAATCTACTTTCTTTCCCCTTTTTCCTCCTTTAATTGCAATTTTTGTCATTCAATTCTGCTGCCCTAATAGTAGCAAAACAGACAGAATTACCCAGCAAGAAAAACCTAGTCAACTTTCCAGCCCATGTTGAGTGGGTTTAGGCAGAAGGTCAGTATAGCAAAGTTATTCCTGGTAGGAGCAGGCTCTGGGATAAATTGTATTCCTGTAAGTTGTTCAGGCTTTGATGAAGAAGATGGTTTCTCTGTGAGGAAACAATTAGAAAATAGCATCTTAGTCACATCTGCCAGACCTTCATACCTCTGCAAATCAACTGCATACACAACCGCATTCGTTTGCATTCTTATCTCTGCTGTGATCCATACTTTTCCATGAAAGCATGGCCTTGTAAAAATTCTTCAGACTATAGGTGTAGAATGCATTTATTTTAGGGTGGTTTGACAAGAGGTAAAGAAGCTTGAAGTATTTGCAAAGATACGCTTGACTATCTGGCCTTTGCATTCCTTCCTCCTGGAATGAAGAGGTTGCAACAGAAATTGCCAGAATATGGACATAACAGACTGTCAGCTAATGTGAAAAGGAGGATACGGAGGTAGGAGACAGAGAAGAGAAAAAGCACCATTTGGCAAGCTTCCTTGTGTAAGAGGAGAAAAGGAGGATGGATAAATACAAAAAGCAGTAAGAAACACCCCCAAACCATTCACAAATTCCATCCTGAAGGCAGTGCAACATCTCATGGAAGTGCAGACGTTTAAACAACTGACAGTGTTCTCTCCAAACTTATGAGCAAAAATGACTTAAATGTTTTATTCTTTCTCTATATTTACTGTGTTGGTTTACAATGTGTAAAAATCTGCACAGTTCTACCGACATAAGCTATCGTAGGAGGGAAAGTTTTCAAGAAAAGGAATGTTATTTCTTGCTAATAGGGTCCCCTGGAAGAAGGAGTCCAGATATAGCAGTGAAATTCTGCTTAATAGTAGTAAAACATGTTGAACTATGGATGTGGATAATGTCCAGGTCAAAATGCATGAAGGAATATTTAGTTTGGAAGAGGTCATAATAAATTACAGTAAAGCCAGGGGTCATCCCAGCTAGACAAGAGAATAGGGATTTAGCCCACAAAGTGCTGTGATAGTTATTCATTTATCCTGCTTTTTGGTCTGCTGTAAGAAAGAAATCAAATTCCTGCTGAAGTCTATGGTCCTTTTCCCCCAGCATTAATAAGGCAAAATCTGAGAGAAGATTTGAGGACTCATTGCAAGTAAGACCCAGAAAGGACCTGGTTTTTCCTCAAAAAATCAATAGATTTGTCCTCTGTAGCAGCGCAGTTTTCTATCTTAATGTTTTTAGTTCATCAAGAGAAGTTATTAGTTTTCATCTGATACCAACACTGTATATAGAGCTGGATCTATAATTCATGAGAATGAAAACAGTGGCATTAGAAAGAAAACCTGTCATAAATTAAGCTATTAGGCTTTTAAATGAGCAGCAATGCAGTGTGGGGAAGTGGAACCTTTACTGCGATGCTAAATATAGGGATAACGCTAAAAGGCTTTCATCAATACATGTTAAGAACAGAATACTGAAAGTAGTTTGAGCTTGAATTTTTGCCCTCTGTGTATTGTATGAACGGTTTTGTTCAGCTGGTTTTGGAATTGTGGGGTTTTTTGTTTTGAAGGGGGGGTTCTCTTCTTGAAATCAAGATTGTTTTGACCACTCCTTGGCATACAGTTGCATTTTGAAACTTAGACCTTTCCCCTCTCCACTTTAGCATCGTGAAAGACAACAATTTCAAACAGAGGGTGGAAGGAAGAGGCTGAGGCTGTTTCACAGATGCTCCTGGAGATCCCCCATTGTATAAACAAGTTGTTTACAAGGAAGTTTCTCAATAAATTATCGTGGCTTTAAGAGGTGGAAGAAGCAGAGATGGTACCAACAGTGCCAAGAGGGGACTGCTCTCTCTTACGTATTCCACATCCCTTATGATCTATGTTCACTTTTTACAGGTGTCCCAGCGCACACCCTCCCAAGTTCCTAACCTCCTTTGACCAAACGTCCTCCCCACTGACCCCACAGCAAATGTGGGTTATGCCTGATGACATTACAGGAACCCCTAAAATTTGTTCCAGAAGAAAACATATCCAATCGCCTTAAACAAGACTTGCAAAAGACCGGGATTTGACGGCACTGAAAGGAATCAGGAAAAGATATTGTACAATGAAATATGAAAGGAAAATAAAGCTGCAGCTTCAGCTTGTGTAAATCACTTGGAGCCCTGCCTGAGGTTTTCTATTTGAAGCTCAATATGATAGTTTTCTGTGGGAGTTGAAAAATACAAAAGTTCTCCTGGGATATTGTAAACATAATTCATGCTCGCTCGGGCAACCGCTGACATCACTTCCACCGAGGGGCCGAGGCACTGGATGTGCTGGGACTCCGTTAAAAATAGCAGCTCCATAAATCTGCCCATTCCTTTAATTAGGCAACCCTGATGACAGGATTAAGATTGAATGCTTTCATTTCAGATTGGTTAATGAAGTGCTTTCTAATATTTTCTATGCTGCATACAATAGGCTGCCCTCAGAAGGAATTCTACCTGCTGAGACGCACCGTAATTGCTGCAGGTACAGCCAGGCTGGAAGAGCTTGCTTATCAGAAGGTTAAAAGGGATGATTACGTAGATATTTGATGAGCTCCTATTGTGCTTGCAGACTACAGACACTTTACAGGCAGATGAGACTGCACAACTCATTTTCTGTAATTAGCGATTTAATACACATTTGATCAAGATCAAAGAACATTCTCTTACTGTGATTTTCCTCCTGTCTGGCTTCTCCTGAAATACTATTAGTTGGGAAAAAAACCCTCCAAACAAACCCCAAAACATCATCCACAAAAGCAATCCTATTTTGTGAGAGAACCTTCCCCATGATGGAGATGATTTTAGTGCATCTGGGGAAGAAACCTGCTAGTAGCGAGCAAGTTTCCACTGACCCACACTGCCAATTCTGCTCCAACCACCCATAGGGACTTAAAAGAACTTAATTGCCCATTCCTGCTAAACTGCCGTCCAGGGGATTGCAAGTGCCAGGTGATTTCTCTGCTATAGAGGAGATGCAAGCTATCTAATAGCTGAGCTGTCAACACTGTCCTACATGAGATTGGTGGTTACTGGTGTGGCCAAACGGATTGCTAAGAATGCACTTAAATTCTATTCATTATATTCAGTTGAATGCGTTCCTGAGTCCTGAGGCTTATTTATCACTTGTGTGTTGATGGTATTCATAAGCTGCTCTGCAAACAGACAGTGCAGAAGAGGAGAAGCTGAGCTTTGCTCTAATGAGTTCCCCGACTGACCAAGGAAGAGGTCGAGGTGCTTGTAGGAAATAACAACAGGCAAAGTGAGGCCAAGCAAAAGGAGGGAAAATTGCTTTTCCTGCTCCTGAGCAAAAGCCTGCAGTGGCCAACTCCTGAACATCTGGTCTCCCAGTGTGTTTCTCACATCATGCCTAGCTGGAATAAACAACTTTATCTAGATCCTTGTTTCTTACCATCAGAGGCCGATAAGAAAACTCACTCCTATCAGCGTGAGATTCAAGCAGAGGGAAGAAAGATTTATGCATGCTTGAAACCAGCCTCCAACCTGCTTAATTGTTTAGCACTGGGGAGAAACGTGAGGTTTAACGAGGCAGGTTCTGCTTTTCCAGGAGGCTGTAGATCACAGCATCGGTGCTGCTCGCGCCACCCACCAGGCAGTCAGCACACAGCTCCAATTTGTTTTTACATGGAAATGACAACGTGCTTCCCCTCTGCAATTTACTGTAACTCTGATATTTTGTACCTCTACAGCTCCCTTCCTTCCCTGGGCTCTGGGAAACCTGAATACATTAAGTACTAAGACCACAAGGTGCTCCAGAAACGAGAATAATTTATACTCTGATGGGCCAACCAAGCACATTACTATTCTGACAGCTTTTTGAGACATTTCCAGCTCCATTTGTTACCACCTATTCACAATTAGTCCCCCCCTCCAGTTGTCTGGATTCAGCTGGATCTGAATATATGCTGCAAGATCCAGGCTCCAAGCCTGAGACTCATTCTCCTGCTCCTGGATCATTTCTCAGCTGTGTTTGGGGCAGCTTAGCTGGTACAAATGAAATGGCTGCTGGTGCTGATACGAGGGGGAAACGGAGATAGGAAAGGATCAGCTTGGATCAGAAGGACAGGTTTAAAAGGATTCCCCATAGAAATGCAAGTAGCTCCGCAGGTGAAGCCATCACAGCACCTGCAGGATTAGAGCCCAGCTATTCTTGTTGTTATTCTTGTCTTCTAACCTTTGAATCACCTTCAGCCACAGCGACCTGCAAACATTTGATTTGCAAGCCCTTTGTACCCTCAGCTGTTTGAATAGATGCACTGCCTTGGATACAGAAATATATTTGGAAAATTACCTATTTTCAGCACTTCTAAGAGCTGTCACAGGTCGCTTGTCACATCTTCAGCTTCATAAAAATTCCTTCCTGTAGGTGTGCATGTTCTTTGCAAGAGTTTGGGAGCTGGGCTCAATTTTTGCTCGCAGTAAGTTCATCATTCAGCTTAGAGCTTAAAAGAAAAACACTCACAATAGCATTACCTTCTTATTATAACCACCTTGCACCCAGGGTAAGCTTGAGTGTTACAGATTGGTTTTCATATTTGAGAGAGTTTTACTTATGCCTTCTTGATCACTGAAACAAGATGAGAGGAATTTCTGCTTTTAACTATGTATTTGCTGTGTTGCAGCGCTGTTTGACCAGGCAGTGCCCACCCACCCATGAGCAGGGGGGGTCACATGTGCACAAAGTTGGGTACAACTCATTTCCTATGCACAGTAGAACTGGTTAATTCTTCAGGTACAGGCTCTGGGGTAAGCTCACTAAAACAGATGAGATTCCCTTTGTTAAACCAACCTCTTTCATATAAAAGCAGTTTGATCAGGGGGGTCCCAGCTGGAACAAAAGCTGACTTGAGCACTTTACAAGTTCAAGTGAAGTGCATTAGGGAGCTCTCAGTAAAGTTCAGCATGACTGATGGTCTCTGCTACAGGTAAGTACAGAAACTGGAGTTTAAAAGGTTTTCCCATTGCAATCTTTCTCCTTTATCACTTCCCAGACTGAAGACATGAGATGCCCTGCAGTGAACCAGCTACAGAATAATCTCATTAACCTTTCGCAGTTGTGAATGCCATGGCTTCATGAAAAGTGCTGACATCCATTTATAGAGCTGATGATTGCAACAGGGTAACACATTGCAAAATAACCATAAGACTATTTATTTTAAGCACCCGCATTACTTTGGCCCAACATAGCAAAAGGCAACTCTAAACAAGAAGTACCTACCACCACCTCTGCCTTACCCCTTGAGCATGTCTGAACAGGAGATTCATTTCTGCTATACCTCCATTTAACAGGGTAAGAGAAAGAAAACAGCTACTCAAAGGGGATGTGGTATCCAAGTGTTTTGACATGTCTGTCTCTTCAGGCTCTTGCACTATGTCCATTTCTATGATACCTGAGCACCTATTGACCTTCCAAAAGATGAGAAATCATTCTTTCTTCTGTCTCTTTTTTTAGTTATTTGAACTGTTAATTAAAACACTCTCTTGGTGTATGTCAAAACTAAGGGCCAGTACATACTAGTTGGCAGCATTCCTTAAAAATATTTTCCCAAAGAACTGGTTTGGTTTCCTCTTTCAATGACTTGTCTCAATGTAAACCTGAGTTTTTGAGAGAAAACCCCTCCTTCTCCAATCCATTGCAAGAATGCAGATACATAGACATAGAAAAGCCCAAGACTGCATGCTGTCAGCTGGGCTATCTTCTCCCCTGTAGTACATCAATATTATTTAGCAGTGGAATTCACAATGATTAAATCACAGACCCACGACCTCACATGATCAGAGAAACTCTTCCATAGTAAGTAGAGGCACAAACCATGCCAGGACTCAAACAATGGCTTCTTTGGAGGGCCAGTCTTCG
Organism: Psilopsiagon aurifrons; assembly: GCA_025447955.1. Taxonomy (NCBI): domain Eukaryota; kingdom Metazoa; phylum Chordata; class Aves; order Psittaciformes; family Psittacidae; genus Psilopsiagon; species Psilopsiagon aurifrons. The sequence continues at coordinate 62,576 of JAOEHY010028437.1, forward strand.
AAAGGATTATGTATGACTTCCCAGCCTCAGTCCAAGTGACTGTCAGAGCTCTGAATTTCTGCTTCCCTTCTTTGTTTGCAAGCTCTTTTCTCATAACCCCCATCCCATGCTCCATATGCTGCATCCCTTTCCTCTACGCCTCACCACGATGAGGATGCTCAGGGTGCCAGCTCTCACAAAGCTCCACAAAGCACATAAACACCTCTGAAGAGCTGATCTGACAATTTGAAGAGGCTTCTTGGATTTCATTAAGCAAAGTGCCAAAGTTCACGCACCTCTGCCCCCAGACAGTGAGTTTTAGAGTAATTTCAGGTTCAAAGACTGCCAGGGAGTTTTCCTTCTCTCTCACCTGCCATCCCTTCCCCCTCTGACTAATTTGGGCAGCATTAAGTCATTTTTCTCCCAGCTCTAATCGCAGCATGTCTGCCAGCATGGTTTCAGCTATTTGGGAGTTGCCTGGAGGCAGCGGACACTGATTCTGCCTCACCTGCAGCTACCTGCTTCTCAGTGGTGCTTGGAGCTGCGAGTGGGCAGCACAATCACAGCACAACCTCTCTGCGCATCTCTGCTTAAGAGCACCAATGCCTGTGTGAGTGCACTAGTGAACAGGGTGCCCATAAAGCGCAATGTGCTAGGTAGTTCATTGAACTGGGAAAATGCTCTAAAACAGAGTTCTAAATCACTTTTTATTTCAAAATATCTTCATTGACAAAAATGTCATTATAGTTGCCATATCTTGAGGGCATAATGGGGTACTTGTAGTAATTATTCCTTCTCTTTTTCCTAGCCATTTTTATTCTGCATGTAAAGAAAACTCTTCATTCTCAGCTCTTACGATCATTTCATCAGAAACAATGGAGGGATAGTAAATAATCTGAATCTTTTGTGTATTCAGGAATTCAAATGAAGTGAAGAAAATTCAGTGCCTTTTTGCTGCGAGAGTACTGAGCTCATTCCCTCTTCCTTTACAGGTGAGCCAGAGATCCAGAATGAGTTATAGACTGATTTTGATCTGAATAGAAGGGACAGGAAAAAACCCATCCTGTAAGCATGAAACTACTTCTAATTTAAATCCTTAAGGAATTACCCTAGGAAACACCCTGAAGTGGATGTCATTGTTATCACCATTGTTATCTCACAGTGGTGGATTATACCAAGTTACATATTCAAAGAGAGCTCATAACCAAATTAAACCACTTCAAATAAAAAAAAGGAAACAAAAAAGAGAGGAAAGCCATGGAAAACTGGTGCTTCTCGGACCTCTCTGCTTTTCACAGTCCCCTAAGGTGCACCGTTATCAACTTTCTGCTTGATTTCTTTCTTTTACTTTTTAATTCTGCAGCAAATATTAAGAGAAACACTTGGATAAATCCATGGAAACACATCTAATAAAGTTTATTACCAGAGTACTTTGTTTGTTTTTATCTACCCTATTACAAGCCTTCACTGTGGCGCTTCCTGTGAGCCATACAACAAATCCTGTGCAGCAGCTTACACATAAAAGTTATGTGGCAAGGAAGAACCAGTTGCCTACCACCCACTTCAGCTATTTATAACTGATGAGAGCACAAGGCATCCATATTAACACCTATTGAAGAGCATGTTAAATAGCACCATAAACTGCTGATGTGAGAAAGAAGTCAGTATGTTGACATATCACTTAACACAGACACTAATAAAGTGCTTCCGATTTTCAGGTAATTAATTTCTGGGAAGAAATTGAGTCTGTTATAACCTGAAGTGATTTATTATTTATGTTAAAGCATGCTTAAGCATACATGGCTTTTTTTGGGATGCTCACAAATTATCTTCCTAGAACTGCCAGGCACCACCCCCCAAAAAAGGTATGAATATGGAAATATTAGGAAAAAATAAAACCATTCAAGCATTGGAAGTTTCAGGAAACTGGTGAAGGTTAAGGGCTGATGGCTGATGAATTTGACGGCATGATATGAAATGCCATAGTAGATGGCGGTAGCAGCTGCTGGAAATAGGCTGCGTGAAAAGGACAAAAAAAAGTCCAATTTTATCATCCAACATTGGATGACACTAAAGCTATCACTAAGAAAAGAGGAAACTCCGGCATGTGGGAAAGAGCCTTTTACACCGGCACTAATTCCAGCCTTACTGTCCTAAAACTTTGTCCCACAGTACCTGCTTCTGTGTGAGTGAAAGGAGATTGCAATTGGGGTTGTACCTTTCGTGTTGCACTTTGTCAAACAAGCAGAAGGGATTGAATTTTAATGGGAGTTTATTTTTCCTGCCTTTTCCTCTTCTTCCCAGTCTTTAAGGTGGTAAATGAAGGACAGGCACAGCATTAAAGGCAGAGCTTTGCTGAAGTTCATGCTGCGCAGTTGTTAGCTGGCTGTTGTCTTACCAGATAGACACACCAACACACACAAGCAGAGGTACAAGGTCTGCAGGGGTCAGCGGGATCCTCAGCAACCCATGGGCTGTTGCAGGCCCTGGAGGAGCTGGATCAGCCATATTCATTGGGGTCAATGCAGAAACAGGATCTTTCCCTTTCTAAGCAAGAGTGAGGTGAGAAGAGGGCGTGAAAGGTATTTGTAATAGAGCCTAGGAGGTAAAACCGCCTGGGAATTCAGTGTGATCCAAACCTGGAATAAAAATAGGAGATGGGAGACCCTCAGCTCACGTTTCATAGGGGAAATCAATCCAAGTGATAGAGAAACAGGATGGATGGTGCAGACCAAGACAGCAGGGCTGGAAGGCAGAGCTCTCATCTCTGCAAAGCCAGCTCTGGTTTCATTGCTGTCCTAGCGCTTTCAGAGGGAATGCTTACCCTGGTGTGAACACTTTGGAAAGTACCAGCTATATTTCCATTATGCCTTTTCTTTGACCCCAGCTTCTGTACACAAGTCCATCTCAAGAACAGCCTGTGGTGTGGATGCTGTACTTGAAGGTTTGCAGAAAAGAGAACAAGAGTATCTGAACATGCAGGTAGCTCTTACATTATAATTGCATTTAAAAAGAAATCAAACTGTCTGGCAGAGTGTAAACATGATTCTTGTGTCTTTAGGGAGAGCAGTCAGGGAAAGTTGCATAGCCAGGCAGTGCCCAGTGGGGGACATCATGGAAAGCATTCATCAGAACTTTAAGATATGGCTCAAATAGTGTCTCAAGCCACAAAGCTGATAATGTAGAGTAAGAACGTATGCATTCTACATGCTGCAATTTCCACACATGAAAAGGATAGTGTGGAGATAGGAGTGTGTACAAGGCTTCCACTCAAGCCATGCTCTGCACTGGTCTTCCGATGGGCTCCCATTCGACATCTCCAACTGTTAACTGCTGTGATTTTTGGCAGAGATGTATCTGCAGGAGGACTGCAAATGGAAATGGGACAAAATCAGGCAAGAAAAGACAACAAAAACCTGTGCCAGCAGAAGTTACGTAGTCCTCATGAGAACCATGCGTTGCCTGCCTTGACACACATGCTTTCCACACGCAGAGTATCCTGCAAGTACTGTAACAAGTCAAGGCAACATATAGCTAGCGTATAGCCGAAGTTTCTAAATACCAGATGTCTCATTACATCACTTTGCAGTGAGTAATGCTCTCCCATGTTATGCAATGTTATGATCAGTAGTCTGTTATTTCAGAAGCTGCCAAGAGAAAAGCTCTGCATTTTGAGGTTACTGTTTGGTTTTGAAGTCATTTTTGCAACCAGATCAGGTTCCCTTTTTATTTACTTACAATATCATAATCTACTGCCCTCAAGAGCGGATGCAAGTGCTTTCCTGGGTGAAAACACAAGTTCCTACCTGCAAAAAATCAAGCAACTATCGCTGTGATCACATTCAGCACCAGCAGAAGTCACCAGGACTGGGTCCCCATTGCAAGAGAGAAAGCCTACACAAGGGCACTGAGCACTGATCAATAGCTGTATTTAGTTGGCATTACTGGTTGTAAACTGGGCTTAAAAGGCAGGATCGTCTTCCCTAACTGTTGGCATCTAGAGACTTCTCCACTTCAGTCTCCTTTTAGAATACACAAAGATTAACAGGCACAGTTTACACTGAACTGGCTTATGTTAGGTGCATTAGGGACAGAGACCAAAATGAGTCCTACCCAATGAATGTAACAACAATAAAGTTTAGCATAATCTTTGATGTGTGCATGGATACCAGGCAGGTAATGAGGACCTTCTCACTGAGTCCAATAGGAAGCTGAATTCACCTATTTTACCCCAGAAGTCTAAGACATTTTGAGAAGCAGCTTCATTCAAAACAGTCGCAATCACAAGGTCCTAACTCGTGGGTACAGTGTCACAGCTTTTCGGTTTTAATCCAGCTATAGCAAAATATCTGAGGTTTCCAGTGAGATAAATACAGTATGAAAATGTGTGGAGCCTCTCCCTCCTCTGGGAAAGGGCTCAGGGAGCAACTGAATCTATACACCCCCAGGCCCCTCTGAGTTTCAGAGCATTACAGCATTTGCTGGTGCCAGATACTTCCAAGATGTGGGTTCTGAGGAATGAATAATTCAAATTGCTTCATCTATCTGCTGAATGCACTATTTTAAATGAGATGTGTGCGTAATGGGGAGGGGATGACAGGAACCTTGGTTTCCTTTTGCTTTTAAGGTCAAAGATTGAATCATGTGCTAACTGCTGCTGCCTTTTAAACATGCCCAGAATTATGACCTTTCAATTGTAGTCTAAATACCGGGTTCAGTTATAGGATCATCTTAGTGCCCTGTGCATGATTTATAAAGTCACGTGTCAGTGAGTAGTAAAAGGGATTTACAGCAGACTGTAGGTCAAAAGGGGTAGGGCACACTGGAAATACTGAAAACAGGAGTAAATTTACTATAAATGAATGCACTAGATATGGAGTGGATGCCAAAGCATGTATGGGATTTAAGCCATTGTTTTCTATGGTCCTGAGCCAAAGTACAATGTATAATGGTCCCAACACTGGTGGATTTATGAGTGAATGATTAAAACCCATAGTAATCAAAGCTATTAAAAGAGAGAAAGAATCTGAATGTCATTGCTCTGATAAACATGAAAATGAATCCAAACCTAGATCTCAAAGGGAAAGAGAAATCTTTCAACAGGTAAATTTATACACTTCAGAGACTTTCCATAGAGCTATTTGTATTTTGTCTTCTACTCAGAGAAATCCAAATCTCTCACTTCTATATACTTGGGCTACACTTTGCATTTTCACGTCATTCTGCAAACTCAGCAGTTTATTTAATTCTTTGCAAAGCATAACTGCCCAGAACACACAGGGTCCAGCCTTGAAATGCTTTAGGAATAAGAAGATAGCTTAATTATGCGATTCTGATAAGAAACCAAAGGCAAGCATTTGACTTGTTCTGTCACCTGGTTCCTCTCCCTTGCCTCTTTTGATGGAACAGTTTAAAAAGAAACAAAAACAGAGCCAAAAAGATAAAATAAAATCCTGACTAATGTGTCGTCTTGTGTGTTTTCCAAATTCCTGCTGTCAGCAATAGAAGAAGAAAAGCCTCTGAGGTACAGAAACCTCAGACCCCAGAATACCTGCAGGCATAGGAGATAACAAGCCATGATGTCTTACAATAACTTTCTCTCTGCCTCTTTTCTGTCTCAGTTCTGCTGAAAAAAAAAAAAAAAAAGAAAAAAAAACAACCTTTGATTTTGGGGGATTTTATAGCAAAAGTTTTCCATTCTCTTCCTTTTTAGCTGGCTCTGCATGGGGACTAAATGAAGGGTCTTGTGCCTGTTTTCCACCCCCTTTCCTCTTGTTCCCATCTTTCATGTTAAGACAGTACTTAGCTGCTGCTGGGAGAGTTTTCTCACGTGTGCTATTTCAGTCTCATGTGTCCATCCTTCTTATGCTTTCCTTGTTTTTAATATCCACCTTCCTGTCCTTCGCAACACTACCCTTCCTCTCCCTCTTTCCTGGTTTTGTTTGAGGACACTCATCCCTCAGTCTTCCAGAGACAGCCCTTTAGCACTGCTTTTGCAGGTTATCCACACCCTTCAGTAAACACAAAGCAGTTAGGAAAATAACACTTTTGGTGGCACCTAAAGGCATTTAAGTGACCCGTGGTGCCCTGTTGCCAAAGTCCTGCATCGCAGTATGAGGTCTGAGTATGGCTTTTCTCCCAGCCACAGAAAAGCCGACGAAAACCCTTTGCAATTACAGCAATATCACTTATATTGCCTCTGCAAACTGGAATAAGTTATAGCAGCAAAATCATTCTTACCACGGGTTCAAGTGAAGTAGGCTATCCCCTTTGGCTACCCTCACATCATTTAAAGTTGCAAGACATACACCCAGCCGAGATTTTAGTTTTTCTTCTGAAAACCCTATGTATTCGCTCACCTCTTTCAAACTTGGTAAGGGAGCTTGCTTGTGTTTCAGGAATAACACTTTTAATGGTAAAGCAAGTGCTACCAGGAGGATGTGAGACAAGTATGGTAATAGCAGCCCCCAGCTTTTCCAGGCAAGTTAATTAACCCCCCTTGGCTGTCAGCTGGAGGGTGGGAGTAGGTGGTAGGCAGTGCTGCTTCCCCAGCAAAAGGCATCCAAGCAGAGACAATGCAAACTGCTCTCTTTTTGTTATGTGCTGCTTTTGTAATAGGACTCGGAACTGCTTTACTTCCTTTAAATAACCCAGACTGGCAAAAACTTCTGCTCAGTCACAGCAGCACAGGAAATCAATGCCTTTTGGGTCCAGCTTTAAAACCACCTTCGCCTCAGCACCACCTCACAATCCTGATCAAGGAATAAATTGCAGGAGAGAAGGCGTTAGGCTGTACGTACGTGGTGCCTACCTCTGCTCAGAGCTGCTGACAGCTTGCAGAGATGCTGCCTCACAGGGAACATTCACCCTGCATTTTGTGCACATCAGAGCAAGGTCACGCACGCGTGCCTGAACCACTTCACCCATCAAAGCCACTATGACAGTAGCTCCATTTTCACTGAAGGAAATGAAAAAGCACAGAACATCTAGAAGATGCTTCAAGTGAATGAGTTTACTTCAGGCAGATCCTGCTGTCTACAGCCTATACCAAAGGGGTATTTGGGATGTGTCAGTGCTTGGAGCAGCTCTTTATAATTCACTTTAACACAATATATATGTCAAAAGGCATCTCAAGCAGATGTTGGATATGATAAAGCCAGGCTATCTCCATCAGCAGAAGTATCTCTAGTCTCAGGTGCCTGAGTCAGGCTGAAAGGACTACAAGCCTTTTTCCAGGAAGCTGGTAAACCCTCTATTTGCAATATGCTCTGATAGACTTAATCAAGATCCACAGGGAAAGGGGGCCCTGGCAGTCTCTAACCTGCTTTACATGTTCTTCCCTGCAGCCCTGGGGTAGAGGGGATGCGAGGGTACCCTTCAGTAGCACGCTGGAAGAGCTGGAAAGAGCTTCCTGAAGGTTCACAGCTGTAAAACCCAGCAAACACCAAGCACAGGCTGAGAAGTAAATACAGGAAGCTGACTAAAAACTGAAACAACAACAACAACCCTTCCCCCAAGTCAGAAAATAACGATGGGGCTTATTATTCTCTTTAAATCCTCCCAACTCGAACAGAGTCAAGCTTGAAATAACACAAAGAACACCACAAAGCCTGGCTCTGTGCTAGCAGGCTTTCCTAAATCGGTTTTAAACAAGCAAGGGCTATAGAAAACTAAGGAACAATAGAGCACGACCAATGTGTTTGTTTTAAGCCCCAGAAGCTCCTGCCATGGTTGGATGTTGGAGGAGCAGGAGCTTGTGCTGCGATTGCTGGTGATTTCCCCTTTGTCTATTCAAGGTAAGCTGCAACAATAACTTCCTGCTCATGCTCCTGTGAAAATACCCTCTGTTTGTAGGTATGAAAATAGCTCCATGCCCCACAGTGCTGCAACCTCCAGAACACTTCATCCCTGGCACGGAGCTACTTGCAAACAGAAGTGAACCTTTGGGGGACAGCTAATAAATCAAACTTCAAATGCCAGATGCCCCAAGCTATATCTATCTGGTAATTTAAAGCATGAAGAGCTTAAAAGTCAAAGGCCAAATTCTGAAAGACACTTGAATAAAGAGGGAATGCAAGAAAATATTAACAGAGGAAAAACAGGCTGAAGAAGGAATGTTTCTTATGAGTGTCAGCAGTCAGTCAGGTGGGTTTGTTCTACTACAAAATCAGTCCCCTTCTCCTGGAGGCGTGTGGGTTTTCAGACTAACACAATGATTCAGCATCATGAAAACAGTAATGAGATATCTGTACACTCTTCTAAGGATGCCTGGTGGGATTTTTCGGGAGCATCTAATGATCTGTCTGCATCCTTAAATGTTAAACAGTTTTAAATATAGCCATAACAATGCCACAGGGCTTTCTCTAAGCCAGTGTGCTTCTTGACCTCGGATATTGTCAGGTAATCCAGCTGAGAGAGAATTAAGGTTTCCTAGCGCTTATCTGACACCACTTCCAACTGACTGGGTTTACTTTAAGCAAATGAAGTACGTATCCCCCCTCAAAAAAAAAAACAGCTTTCTAAGGGGAAATGATAAATTTAACAGGTTTTGTTTGACATCTGTTTTATGAGTTGTGACTGTCATGTGCCATGATAGCAAGCTGTGCTGAGACCTTACTAGAAGTACACCTAAGCATCCAGGTGCAACAGGGAAGCAGAGCACATGCTGGGTACACACTGCACCACACGTTTGGGTTTAGAATCATAGAATAGTTAAGGTTGGAAAGGACCTTAAGATCATCCAGTTCCAACCCCCTGCCATGGGCAGGGACAACTCACATTAAACCATGCCACTCAAGGCTCTATCCAACCTGGCCTTGAACACCACCAGGGATGGAGCATTCACAACTTCCCTGGGCAACCCAATCCAGTGCCTCACCACCCTTACAGTAAAGAACTTCTTCCTTATATCCAATCTAAACTTCCCCTGTTGAAGTTTGAACCCGTTACCCCTTGTCCTATCACTACAGTCCCTAATGAAGAGTCCCTCCCCAGCATCCCTACAGGCCCCCTTCAGATACTGGAAGGTTACTCTGAGGTCTCCACACAGCCTCCTCTTCTCCAGGCTGAACAGCCCCAATGGGCCTGTACAGCCCATGAAAAGAAAGTGATGATAATAACCCAGCAGCTAAACTGAGTAACAGTATTTGCTAAACGCTCAGTCTTTACATTCAGCTGGAGATATCCAGCTAAGAGATGTGAAAGATAAGCTCAGCCACAATGATCTTCTCCTATGGGAATATTTTTCCATCTGCTTCCTACTCCCCTGGTTGTTTCTGTTACCACATCCACACAGGGCTCATGTTCTTAAAACTGGTTAATGAAAATCTTTTGTCCTCTTTCAACCTCTATTTAAGGAACTTCTATTTTTCCCTCTTTCCTGGGTCATTCTTAATAGCCCCAGCAGACACAGGAGGAGCTCTTAAGCCTACGCACAGACAGGGCTGAGAGTTCCAGAGAAAGGGGCACTTCAAGGTGAACTGAGTAATGAAGACCCCTGCAAAGAAGGGGACATATGTAAGCTATGACATCGCCATGAGCCAGATCCTTGCGTGGTACAAGCCCTGCTGTCACACTGGAGCAGCACAGACATCTTCCTGCCAGATTTATCATGATGCACTGATCGTGTGGAATTCATGACACAGTAGGTGCTAGGAGAGAGAAGTAGGGGCTTTTATCTTTGAGCTGGTTATCTTCTTTTTAATGAAGAATAAACCTACTCTGAGAAAGCCCCAGACTGCAGCATAAACTTTATTCAGTGCTCAATGAGTAGATGTTTCCTTCACTGTGTAAGTACCTTCTGCCTAATCCTCAATCTTGTCAATATGTATTTACCCTTAATAACTTGGATCTGGGTCATCGCTTTGTCTTCCATTTGTTTCAGTGTGTCCTAAGCTGCGGCTCTATTTCTGTCCAAGCTAAATGCTTGGTATTCCCCCTAAGACCTGGGCAGTTTCCAGCTTCTGTCTCACAAAATCAAACAAGCTATAAACAAAGACTCTTTCCAGACAGGCACTGTATTGTGGGCACAAAGGCTTGCCGGCATCTGAATTTTCCCATCCTTAAAAGTATGCCAAAGGTATTTTCACAGCTTCTGCCCCGTGTCATTTCTCCAAAACATCTCAAGTCATTTTCCTTTAGGAGAACAAGGGAGAATAAAGCCCACACATACACACAAATAACCCCCCAGCCCTATAATGCATGTGTCAACAGGTGAGGTCTAAAAATTTCATTAGGGGAAAAAAAAGGGGGGAAGCAGTAACAGCTGCATGCGTGTTTGGAGGAAATCAGAAGGGCACTTTCCATCTGGCATGTGCTCCACAGGCAAAAGAGCTTTTATAAGACTTGGAACTCAAAGACCACTTATATTTTGGGGAGTGCGCTATTCTTGTAGCGCTCATTATAGGCAGCACAGCAACAGCTACCATTCAAAATACTCCAATATCCCGCCCCAGGAGAGCTCACACTGTAGCTAAAAAACAGAAGCAAACCTCCAGCTCCAGATGGGGAGATGGACACGGCCAAGGTGAGGATGCCTTGGTTTTGTTTCAGCCAGAACCGGCTGTGAAATGCTGGGCTTGACCCATCTGTCCCTGAGCTCGAGTGTTTTCACCACTGATTTCAGCTCTGACATGAGGAAGGAAACTCTGCTTTCAGCCTTTCCAACTCCTGCAGAAGGGACCAACAAAAATGAACCAGTGATGCAGATAAACACTTCCTTTCACCTTGACTGCCCCCAGTCTTGCATCAATGGGTACATGAGTACAGATGGCGTCTGCACCACAGAGAAAAAGGGGTTTTTCTTTTCTTATGTTATCAGGTTTAACCCTAGAACTATTTTTCCTCTGACAAAGCACCTTCTCTGCAATAAAATGAAGTTAAGATTTCAGAAGAGGTGGGTGCCTATGAAAGGAGAAAGCAGGGACTCGGGGACAGACTGAGAATTGAGGTAATCACTTGAAATACGGGATGATCCACAGAGGCCCTTCCTCTGCTCTGCTTTCACATCCCACATAAAGACCATAACCACTACCGATTGTGGGCTTGCCCTCTTTCTAGTTTTAAGGAGAAATTCCATGCTGGAAGATTTTATCAAATGCTATTTTGCAAAAAAATATTTTGCTATGGAAAAGTTAGTTTGGAATATTCTGCCTTATCTGACAAAACCCGGGGGTCCCATACACCTGGAAGACCCTTGTGCTAGATACCTGTATTACAGCAAGCCATTGCTAGCACTGTACTAAGCCCTGTATTCTTAAAGAACCAAATGCACAGTTCCTGCTCCAAGCAATTTACACCCTGCATAAAGAAGAGATTGACAGATGCAAAAGCACAAGGGAGCGTTTCTCACTTTCAGCTGTCGGATCCTATTTGACTCATCAGCTCTCCCATTCACTGCATTTTGCGCAATAGCACTCATTTAAATGTGATGTCACTGGCTGGCTCCGTATCCACTGACCACTGCCTGAGATGGTCTGGGTTTGGTGGTGTGTCATCAGACCGCAGAACTAACTGCATCTTCTCACTCAAACTCTGACCCAGCAGGACATTCCAATGTATTTTTAACCTCACTCAAGCAACTCCATGAAGCCAAAGACATTATTCCACTCTGGCTATGTTTTTTGGGGGACCCAATGTATCACCGTGGCTCGAGCTCTTTCACAGGCCATAAAGTTTGATTTATGTCCAGTTGAAGCTCATAAACACTTTGCTCTTTTGGGGGATGCTGCAGAGATGTGTAGCCAGCTATATTAGTGGCAAAGGAGGCTGCTTTTTCTCCCAAGAAGTTTTTGGGCAAGCGAGAAACTGAAATTTGAATTTTGTTTCATTTGACTGTTTAAACACTAAAATGCCAACTTGAAATTGTGATCATCAAATCAGGTTGATACTTCAGCCATCCTCTATCAGTCATTGAACTGTCCTGCTCAGTGCCTCTCATCCAGCTCATCCAACTCCTACAATGGATTTTATTTATCAAAGTATTTATCTTTCCTGTGTCCTCCAGAGCAAAGATGCCTTATGGAGCTTGGACCTGTTGAGTTAATTGTGCAGAGGTCAGCCCTGCCACCTCTAAACTATGTGAAGGGCTGCTAGCTGACAGGTAATTCAATGTAAGGCAAGGAAAGATAATAGCATGCTGCTTATAATAGTGAGAGCACAAAGAAATCCAAGCGGTCAAAAGAGGCTGTAGGAGAGAAATAAAAGCTCTGGCAAGATTGCCTATTTTAAAAACAAGCAACAAAGTTGTTTCTCAATGTCCAAGCTGGAAACAAGCTGATCAGCTATAACAAAAAGCTAGCACAGCAGTTCATTCCAGCAGGCTGAGTGCCTCCAGGACTCTACTATTCTCATGCCAAACAGGAAGAGAGCAGCTAATCAGACCTGCTAACAGAGCATTTCTCACTCACTTGTGTGCATCTTTTGCTTTCCCCCCCAAAACACAAATGTAAGCTTCAGTCTGTTTTGTGGTAAGCAGCATATTAAATATATTTGCTTTAAATTCAGCTGTCTCAACAAGAGAGAAGCTACAATGAAGAAAATCAGCCAAACCAGTCACTTGAGCCCACTGGGAAGGAGTCACATGTATTGACTCCTGGGACTGTTGGCATTTACCACTATACATTTGGATGGACATAAAGGGTGGGTTCTCAAGTCCATCACCTTAGTCGCGAGGAAAAGGTGTAAAGCAAAAGCAAGCCTAAAGCCAGACTCTGACAAAGTGAATTCCCAGTCTGCTGGAGCATGCAGATACTCTTGTCTAAAGTCCAACCAGCTCACCTAAATGAGGACAGAGAAGGGAGGTAAAAGGGGACAGCTTTATGGAAACAAGTGGTTCCAAAATTCTCCAGTCCTCCAGGCTCCAGTGCCAAGAGCTGGAGGGGAAGGCAAGTAATGCTGGGAAGACGTAATCCTTGGAAAAAAGGTGTTCAGAGCATTTAATTGTGACACCCACAGCTGAGACAGGGACGTCCTTCTGGGATGTGGCATTCCTGCTCATGCTTCCTTTCAGCCTCAGATTCCATATGGTGCTTCTATGTTCATCAGAGGCAGGTTCAGAGAGGTACAGAGAGACTGTACCAAAGAGGTTTTGTTTGGTTGCCTCATTTGACTATAAAATCTCCAGGCAGGAATAACAACTCTGTCTCCAGGGTCTGAACAGACAAGTGCATCAGCGTATGTAAGGGGTGACTGCATTCATGTTACAAACACACACGTGTGTTCCAGCAGTGTTATTCCTGAAAACAAATTCCTAGTGTTTTCCTTTTCACGCTTTTAAATGTAAATGTTGAAAGTTCAGGGAACACTAATAAAATATGAATGATGAACATTCCTCACTCCCTAGTTTCAAGAATGGCCCAAGACACAAGTAACTTAAAACCACAGATTTTTCCCAGGAGTAACAGTAGAAACTTCATTACTTGAATCATTTGTAATCAGACCAGACAAAGCAGAGAAGATTGCACTCTAGGGTGCAATCCTGAATCCCTTCCC